>JANHFN010016494.1:0-13731 GCA_032468175.1 Toxicocalamus goodenoughensis
ACCGGTTCTCCGAACTGCTTAGAATGTTAACAACCGGTTCTAGTGAATAGGTGCGAACTGGTAGAATCCCACCCCTGTTTGCCAGGTTCTAGCCTGATGCCTTAAGCACTACACCAGGCTGGATCTCCATCCAGAAATTAGGACTTGCAGCATTTTTGGGATGCCTGGTCTCATTCAAAAAGCAACAACAAGTATTAAAAGGGCAGTAATGCAGTGGCATCATCTGAAGGGGTGGAGGCAGGAATTTGGACTTCACTTTTGTGGGGGATTGACATACTGTTTAAAAAATGGGAACTAATATTTTTAACCTTGGATATGAAATGGATAACTAATATATCCATTTCATTGCTCTTGCTAAAACAGTGCAGAAAGTTGTGCCATGTAATTTGACAGTTTGCCACAGACTTGCAATAATGCAATCTTGAGGAGCCTTGGGCCCTGTAGGGAGATCATAAGTTTGCATATAGGTGGCATAAATGATGAATTACGAGCTGTAATGGTTGGGTTTATACATCATGCTAGATCAGGATGTCAAACTCGCAGCCCCTGGGCTGGATGAGTCACGCGTTGACCTCACCCATGGGGGAAAAAAGTCTCAATACGTCACATGATGACAACGTGATGTCATGAGTTTGACACCTGTGTGCTACATTAAAACCAAATAAATCATTTTATGGTTCTGTATTCCAGTTTCTTTACTGACAATGTATTACTGCCATAAGAAAGTGGCTTCCTACTGCACAAAGACTAGAGGGAAGAAAAGTGATCACAAGATAACTTTTAGGTTTTTTTTACTCCTTTTTCTTTTTCAGCCAGAGTTCATCAATCTCTGTTTTTGGTATGTACCTCCCAGTCTGAAAGGGCAGGAAGACTGCACTGATTACTGGGTGAAACTGGAGAAGGTAAGTTTTGGCATCTTTGAAATAGGAAGTAAGAGCAGGGAAAAACTCCCTCTGGAGACTCCTGTGTTGTAAAACAAGTGCAAAGCAGAGTTCACACATGTTTCCGCATCCAGCGTTAATTAAAAAGGAGGCAAGCTCTTTCAGGATAAATGGACATGTGTGCATTTGTTGCTTGCCTACAGAATCAAGCAGGATGCAATGCAGGAATGCTAATGTGCAGAAAAGAAAGACATTTGTGTTGTGATGCCAGCCTTATGTCCATTGATGTTACAGGGCTAGAAATCCAATCATCTCTTACAACTGGCTATTGGCCATTCTGGCTTGTTATGGTGGAGATGTAGCTTAAACCCACATAAAATCCACGGTTAGGAACTGCCCCCGAATGCTCAGCTTCCCAGTGCCAGAAGAGGACGTAGACTAAGGGGATCCAGATGGAGGCAACACCCATTGGTCATTGACCTTGTTTCCACAGTATGCTTCATTGGGGGTAAGGGGAGTGGGCTAGAGTAGTGAGGAACATGTCAGCTAGCACTCCAAGTCCAATGTGGTTCCAAGTTTAAGCAAACTCCACCCAGTCAGTTACAGGTAGCCCTTGACTTACAACCATTCCTTTAGTGACTGTTTGAAGTTACAAGGGCATTGAGAAAAGTGACTTATGGCTATTTTTCACACTTATGATCATTGCAGCATCCCCACAGTCACATGATCAAAATTCAGGTATTTGCAACTAGTTCATATTTATGACGTGTCTCAGGGTCATGTGATCACCTTTTGCACCGTACCCTTCTGGCAAGCAGAGTCAAAGGGGAAGCCAGATTCACTTAAACACTGTGTTACCAACTTGACAACTGGAGTGATTCACTTAACAGGTGTGGCAAGACAGGTCGTAAAATGGGGCAAAGCTCACTTAACAACTGTTGCTTAGCAACATAATTTTTGGGCTCAATTGTGGTTGTAAAACTGTAAGTCTGTAAAGCCTATTGACCTGTTTCACAACACTCGTGTGAAAGAAACTAAAGAGAGCAGCTAGTCAAGACAACCTATAACAGAGCTGACAAAGCTTAGAAGTGCAGAATACACATGCTAAGTGCTGACAAACTGAGGGGGCAAAGCCATATCAAGCTTGCCTGGTCCCTGGTAAAGAGGCCAATGATACTGTGAAGCCTTGCCAGGGTTTTCTGATTTCCTAATTTGTGAGATATCATCCACCATTAATTCCAAAGATGCTATTTTTGAACTGGTTAACCTGAGCACCTGTTGCCCGAGGCACAAGTAAGAAGTTTTGATTTGGATTGGGGATCTATTGGATCATAGGTAATCTGGGAAAAAGGCCATGAATAATAACTGAATCTTTCATACGCTCAGTACTGGAAGAAAAACTCCATACCACCTGAAAGCTTAATAATCAAAAAAAATTTAGTGTGTGGAAATGGATAAATTAACTATGGAATTAAGAGGGAAAACAGACACAGAATACAATGCAGTATGGGAAACATGGTTTATTTGGATTGATAATAGATATAAGAATAGAAAATGTAAATAATGTATATAATAGACAAAAGGTATGAAAGTATTGTGTATTGTAAGTTTTGATAGGACACATAAATGTATATATAATGTCACAGCACTTTAATAACTATTGGTATGATGTATAAATAGAAAAAAAACTCAATAAAGCATTATAACTGAATCTTGAATATATGGGTTTTGCCAGATTTTCATATAAACATTTAGTATGTACATCAAGGGGGCAACCCTATGTAGCCATCCTTGATAAAAATTGCACACAAGGACCTAATTCGATTCCACATTTGAAAGCCATTTTTAGAACCTGTCTGGAAATAAAGTTTATTATGCAGGGTGGGTGGCTGGGGGTGGATATCTTTTTTAAAGATATCTTTCTTATTATATGTAAGAAATGTTTAGACTGAACAAGAAAGACATAATGAAGATAGAGATAAAGATGAGGAGTTAGGCTTTTTTTTAGTTTATGTTTAAAAAAATATGAGGATTACTTAAATTTGACAAATGTGATAGAGATTACTAATATTGTTATGATGAACTAGATTAATATGAATGATACCCAGAACTAACTCTGTTCATACATAATATGGATGCATATTAGTGGATGCATGAGTCTTGTACCATCATAGTGCAACCAGTTTCTGAGAAGTTTTTGTTTGTTTGTTTTCCTTGATTAGGTAGCTCCACTGATTAAGGAGCGGATGATGAAGAAAGGTTCCATGTTAGTGGGCTATCAGCCACATGGCAAACAGGTGAACTTTTTCCGCCAGGTGGTCACCAATCCAGCAGTCACCAGAGATGACCTGAATTTCTTCCTTGATGAAATTGAGAGGCTTGGCCGAGATCTATAGATTGTGTACAATACAGATTGGAAGAGTTATGTATGTGGTTCAAAAGCAGGCATCAATCACCTTACTTCCACAGTCACTGCACACCACTGTTGAAATGGCTTGGAAGCTACACTCCTCCAATCATGCACAGGGACCCATGAGCAGGTGCCACTGGCATGGTGTGTATGTTGCTACTAAACCATTTTACAAACATGATGTGAAGATGTAACCCTAATGTGTGCGGCCTGCCACCTTCTCCCCCCCCCCCCCCGCAATTATCTATTTCCGTATTTATGGGTGTGTTCCAAAATTAAAGTGAAAGTATGCTTTTAATTTCTTCACTGCCATCTGCAAAAAATAAGGAAAGCTTAGGACGGGTGTTAAACTGAAGGCCCGCAGGCTGCATCTGGCCCATGGGTTGCTTAAATCTGGCCCGTGGGGCTGGCCTGGAAATAGCAAAGGATCAGCCCGTGGTGCCTCTGGCAGACAAAACACAGCGCTGGCTGGGGGCGCGCGCAGTTCCCCTGTGCCTTTTTTTTGGCCTGGGTAGCCTCCTGCAGCACTCTGCTGGCCAAAACAGGGCATGGGGGTAGGGACTTGCACACACCCCATTATGGCCGGCAGGGTGCTACAGGCCATCCAGCCTTAAAACGGGTCACAGGGGAGCCTCACGTAGCCCCCCCCCCACGCCCCATTTTGTCTAGCAGAGTGCTGCAGGAAGCGTCTGTCCCATCTATCTTGGTCAGCTGGCCAGCAAATTACAATGCTGATCTGGCCCTTGAAAAAATCCAGTTTAACACCCCTAGTCTAGGAATATCAGATGTGGACTCCACAATCCAACAGCCACTAAGTAGCAGCAAACAATTCAATATCTTTGCTGTCAGCTAATCAGGGCAGGGTCCTACCAGTTCGGTCCAGTTCTATAGAACTGGCAGCTCCAAAGAGCAGCTGACACCGAACCGATTCGCTGGGACAAGGTTTTGGTCTACTGTTTGGCCCTCCTGCCCGCCTGTGTCTAAGAGATGTGATTAGAACTTCAGTCTCCTGGGTTCTAGCTTTACTTGTTTTACCGACTGAAGTTATTTGTATTTTTAATGGAGGAAAATACGAAAACAAAGTAAAACTAAGTGCTACAGAGGTTGAATTTATGTATGCACATTTTACTTACCTTCCTATGTATTTAAATGTACTTTTATAAAACTTTGTCGTTTTAGACATGGCAGCATTAGAAATAATAAAGTGTCTGCTTCCAAATAACATTAAGTCCTTTATATTTTTTAAAATGTTGTTTTGGTAGATGTTAAAATGATCCTTTTTATTTTTAAAAAGTGTAAAAACAAACATAGGATAAACACGGACCTAGAATTTACAGAAGCAAAGACAACAAACAGGAAAGAAGGCCTACAGCCAGTATAATGTAAGCAATGGATCATTAAAGAGTTTTAAAATGATGATCAACAAGGCACAGACATTTATTTAAACTATAATCTAAATTAAAACTTTAAGCCTTAAACTGAAATAACTACTTTGCTTCTGTCCAGGGTTAACATGCGCCGCAGAGAGTGCAGGTAGTCCTTGGCTTACAATCATTCGTTTAACAACTGTTCAATTATAGCAGTGCTGAAAACCTGACTTATGACACTTGTGACCATTGCAACATCCCCACGACATGATCAAAATTTGGGTACTTGACAAGTAGCATTTTATTTCCTGTTTGCAGTATCCAGGGATGACATGATTGCCATTTGTGACATTCCTAGAGTGCTTCCCACAAGCAAAGTTAATGGGAGAAGCTGGATTTGCTTAAGGACATGATTCATTTAATGACTGCAATAAAAAAGGTAATACAACCAGCCCCAATAAAAATCAGATGGTATTAAATTGCAAATGAACAAACAGAATTTGCACCAAACAGAGTATTTGACTATGTCTCAGTTTGTACTACAAAGGGATGGGAAACCAGTGACATGCATTTAAAAGGATATAGAATCTGTGTGATTAGAAAGGTAAATATTACTGGGTTCTCTCTGAGTTTAGTCTCAAAAGGTTTCATTTCCTTTCTTCATAACACCGTCAGCGAATGAAGTGTGAATTGTCTCTGTCTCATATAAACCACCATGAAGAGGTATAGAAGTCTAAGTACTAATTCTATCTATGTGTCTATAATATCTATCTATCTATCTATCTATCTATCTATCTATCTATCTATCTATCTATCTATCTATCTGTCATCCATCTACCTGTCTAATGCCTGTCTAATTTATCTACCTGCCTGCCTACATCTATCTAATCCAGGGGTCTTCAAACTTGATAGCTTTAAGACTTGTGGACTTCAACTCCCAGAATTCCTCCTCCAATCTTGTTAGCTTGGGAATTTCAATCATGTTCGCTTGGGAATTCTAGGAGTTGAAGTCCACAAGTCTTAAACTTGCCAAGTTTGAATACCCTTGATCTAATCTATCTGTCTGTCTATCTATCCTATAATCTATCATCTATCTGTTTGTGTCTATCGTCTATCAATCTATCTTGTATATCCTATCATTTAATCTATCATCTATCTGTTTGTTTGTTTGTATCTGTATGTCTGTCTGTCAACCTATCTTTTTAAAAGATTTTTTTTTGTAAATGGGAGAGGATCCAAGTGAAGAAGCCAAAACCAGACTAGACTAGCACATGACACAGATGCAATGGAGAAGACAGAGAATTAGATTTGCTTTGTCATTTTGTATAAAGCAAATAAAACTTCACCACAGAATGGAAAAAATAAAAAGAGGAAAAAAATAAAGAGAACTGAACAATTGCAGGCTTGTGCATTAGAAAAGGAGCTACAGCAACAGAGATGAAACAAGGGAAAGAAAACTTGGAAAAGAAGTTAAAAATCTGTCCAATGTGAAAAGTGTTACCAACAACCCCCACACCAACCTATTGTTATTCCTAGTTCTTTGCAACACTTTAGATCCAAAGCTAAGAATATGCTTTTAAGTAGGTGGGATGAAACACTGTGCACCTTTGTCACTTCCTTAAAGAAGGACTATCTTTTTCTGGGCTCATACAGTAGCCATACAATTCCAGGAAAATGTATACCTGAGTTAAGAAAGCACCAGCACTTGTTCTGTTTCTCCTGATGCTATAAAAATCCCTACAAGGGCATCCCATTGAACATAAATTTTGGTATTTAATGACAATATTAAGTACCATAGGTGGTGCGACAGACTCTGAATGCTGGTGAGGCTCATCTTCTTTAGGGTTGATCTTTTTCTGTTGCATTTTATTCTAAAAGAAAAGCACAGGCACTCAAGTCAATTTCTACCCCTTCCTGGTTGAGAATGTTATACAGGTTGCGTGCAGTGGCCTTGTTCTTTTCACGGTTCCTCCAGTCGCACAGCATGGAGAAAATTTGCATGGCCATGTTTTTAGAATGCTCCTCTTCAAACTGCTCCAGACGTGAAATTTCCATACCCAGGAACAAAATGCCAATCTCCTTCCAGTTCTTGCCCATTTTTCTGGCTAGTTTCATCAGCTGTTCTTGTGAAACCTGCTTGGGTGGTGCTGAAAAATGACAGAAGAGGGAAAGAGAAAATTACAGATGTAAAAGAGATGAGCTGACACCTCTTTCCTTTATTATCTGATAACACTATATAGGTAGTCCTCGCTTAACAATAGTTGGCACCGGAATTTCTGTTGCTAAGCAATACGATTGTAAAGTACACATCACATGACTTCAGTGCTTAGAAATAGCAAGTAGCCAGGCTACTTGCAACCTTCTCTCCTGGCTTCTCCACTGACTTGGGGAAGGTTAGAAATGGCAATCACAAGATTGCAAGGTTGCCAAGAAGCAGTTGTTACTACCATTTGTTCAGCACCACTGAACCAGGAGTCATTAACTGAGGATTACCTGTACTTGCCTAAAATCTGTTCAAGGAATTAAAACTATACTGTTACTACCATAACACCCAGGTCATCACGCAAGATTATATGATGGTCATAAAAAGTGCTGCATTATGATCTACTTTTTATGGGATAAGTAGAATAAAGAAAAAGATGGCCATCTGCTTGCTGTATTCCTAAGCAACCATAAGCAGGAATTTAATTGTTAAATGATTTTAATTAGGGGATTTCATTATACAGGATGTGGACTCTGGGTATTTAGATACGGTCCCCCACAACAAGCTTTATTAAAAAAATTAATAAATTGTAAAAACCACATGAGAGTCAGTTTGGTGTAGTAGTTAAATGTACCATGCTAAAAACTGACAGAGACATGAACTGGCTTATATGAACTTTGGCTCACCCATTTTCTCAGGCTTTGGAAGAAGAAAATGAAAATCATTTCTATAAACATTGCCAAGAAAATTATATGAACTTGTCTAAGCTATCATTAGGAGTCCAGATTTGAAGGCACAAACACATAAACCACAAGTGGTGTAATGACTAATGGTTGATTACAATCATGGGCCTTGTATTTGTACACTACTAAAACCTTTGTATCTGTAACTCTTAATTGGGTAAAACCTTCTATTGAAAGCACCAGCACTATTCTCTTCTATGGGTACTCTGATCTCTGTTAACAAACATTATTTCCTATTTTCTCTTTCCATCCTTTTATTATCTGCTTTATTTTTAAAAAGTGTACCCTCTTTTTCTTTGGAATTGTTTTAGTTATAACTAGAAATGACAACTAGCAATAATCACCCCAGCCCCAGTGACTAGGTTTAAATGCAGATCTTGCAACCAACAATATCCACACTAATTTTTGCATTTTTCCCAGTCTCTCTTCTGTCTCCCCATTCCCATCCCAAGTTGTGTTCTGCATACATCTCAATGGTTCTGGGTTATTTTAAAGAACTGAAGAATATTTGAAAGCCTTTCCGTTCCTGCGATGATTTGCCTTGTAAAACGCAACGAGTCTCCAAATTGTGATAGTAGGGGCACTCAAAATAAATACAGTACAATAGGTGATCGATATATACATTTAAAAAATAATAATTCTGGCCCGCAGCATGCAGCTACATTTCTTCTGTCTTTGCTATTTTAAAGCAGGGGTAATTGGGCTGAGGTGATTATTGCTACATGTCCTGTTACTCCTGATAATCCTATATACAATTCCAGGACAGCAACTTTCGGGTTTTTACAGATCTCAGCCTGCCAGCACGGTGTGCGGCTGCTTGGCTGCTGGATGCTTACCCACCGCCGCCGCCACTTCCCTTTCTTCTTCGGTCCTATCGTAACGGGGAGCTCCTCGTCTCAGGTCGCCTTTAAGTTGCAAGACGAGATCTTTCCTCGGGATTTTGTTTAACACCTCGATGAGGACATCTAAGGCATTTTCGGGGCAGTATTGCAGGATCACTTTCGCTAGATGCACCCGAGAGTCAGTGTCGCGTTTCCCGCGCGGGATGGCGTCGGGCAATAAAAAAGCAAACGTCTTCAGCTCTTCGCCTGTCAGCTCCTCAAGGATTCCGAGCAATCTCTCTCTCTCGTCCATGACCACTTTTCAGTTCCTGGGGTGTGGGGGCTAGTGGGGCGCTTAGTGAAGGAGGGCGGGGGGGGGAATCGAAACGCCACGCCTCCTCCTGCCAGGCCTGATTTTTGCAGCGCGGCGGGGAAATGAGCCCTGGAGAACAAAAGGGCGCGCGCGGGAAGATGGTTCCTTTCCCTTTCGCTTTCAGCTATTTTTTCCCCCCGCCTGATTGGAGGAGGAAATTCAGGTTCGATTCGTGGAACTAAACGGATGAAAGAGGACCCAAGATTTCCTGGATCTTAAAAAAATATATATAACAACAACAAAAAGCACTCTCAGGTGTAAAATTCCTCCCTCTGCCTCACTCACCGCCAATAATCCGGGTTCTACAGAGCAACGCGCGAAATCTGGACCCTGTTGCTTAATGCGGGAATAGCACTCCCTCTCTTGATACATAGTGGAAAAAATAAAATCGTCCGAGTAGATCTCTATTGCAACCTTGCCTGGTACCCTCCAGAACGGTGGGCATTGCAAATTCCAATACTCTTAATATCAGTGTTTTTAGGACCCCTTGGCACTTTTAAAATTAAGGAAAACCCCAAAAGAACTTTTGTTTATGTGGGTTATATGTATTGATATTTACTACATTAAAAATGAAAAGTGACCTTCGCTGCTGCTATTCTCATAATTATTTGATGGGATTTTTAATATTATTTTTCAACCTTGTCTCGCAAATGATTTTGTGGATCCCTAAAAGGGTCCTAGGGTCTTATGACCACACTTTAAGAAACGTAGCTCTAATTAGCATTGCAAGATGGCTAGAAATACAGTATTCTGCCAACAGTGCCAAGGAAGAAGCCACATGGATTCACACTCAGGATGTTTACAATATGCTGGATGATGAACTTCCCAGGCTACAAAATGCCTAGTGAACTGTTAGGGGAGAGCAGAGAGCAAGTACTGTACAAGTAGCCCTCCTGCTGAAAGGATGTCCAGTCAGTGAAGTGACCAGAAGCAAAAGGAAACTTCACTGCTGCAATGTTTTGCATGCTAGCGCTATGTGGAATGATAGAATCATTTTCAGTCGTATGGTCATAATAAAAGTTTTTGATTCAAATTTTTACTATGAGCAAGAAAATTAGAAAAACTGGGGTAGCCATTCATCAAAAGGATATCAAAGTTGATGCTCAAGAACAGTTCTCCCTAAGTAATAAGAAAATAGTTTCAATTGAGTCAAGCTGATCAAAATTACAGCAATTCAGCCCTATCTTCAAACCACAAGTGGAAATGATACTTTGTAGATGCCATTCTAGGCTTTTGCCTCTGGAAAGGAAGATTAACTCTTCCAAGACAATATATTTAATGCTTGTAATGTTTTTCATGTTGCTTTTAATGCTGTTTGTTATTTTTAAACATTATTTCTCATATAATTGCTTGCCACCCAGAGTCACATATATGAAAATGGGCAGCCACATAAATTTAAATGTAAATTTATAATAATTTATTAATTATAATAAAGATGGCAGTCTGCATGTTAATTAACTTATTAAATATTTTTGGAGGGTCTGTTCCCTGGGGCAATCATTTGAGATAGGATAGAAGGTGAATGACATACTAATTTTTAAACTTTTCTGCTATTTTATTTGTTCTTTTTAAACATTTCCCTCTCAAACCTTGCTCATATGTTTGTACCTGTCAGGCCTGCTTCCATTCAAAACCCAAGAAAGAAAACCCCCAACTCCATTGAGGTAGAGAAGAGGTACTTTTACTGAGTTTGAAATGACAGTGGCGAAAGAAAAGCAAGATCTGAGTCAAAAGGTGTGAAAGTTACATATTGAAAGTTTTCCCAAATCCATCACCACAGGGACCCAGGCTGAATGTTCAATCCACATCCCACATAGTGTCATGTGGGAGCACATCTTCAGGTGTTTTCATCCATCTGGAATTCTAGGACAGTTGGCCTTGATTGGGTGTAAACAACTCCATTCAGCAGTGCTGTTATTCTTAAGAGCAAACATTTTAGTTCACATGGATATTCCTCACACCAGCACACTTCCCAAACCCCATTACTATGGCAAGGAAGCATCAAAGGGAAAACCCAGGCTGGAGAGCCAGCTGACGTTACCATTCTGGTTAGGGTTGTTTCTGAGAAATAATATATCTATAGTGTTGTTTGGTTTTACATAATTGCAGCCAGAATAATTTGTGAACAATAGTTGGCCTTGATGGATTTTTTTCTTCTTCCATTCAGTCTTGTCCATTTTTGGGAGACTGTCTGGACAAGTCCTTGCAGTTTTCATGGCAAGGTTTTTCAGAAATGGTTTGCCAACACATCCTTCTGAGGATAAGGGGATGGCTGGTCCCAGGTTACCCATATGGCTTTGAGTCTAAGGAGGAACTCATGGTCTCCCTGTTTCTAGCCTGATGCCTTAACCACTACTACAAACTGGCTCTGACTGACTGAATGCTGTGCACACATTTGGATACTCTGCAGACAATGCTTCAGCCTCTGCAGTGAAATGAAAGATGTCACTTTCTTGTTACATTGAGAGAAATAATTGAAGCACCATAAAGATTGTGACCAAAGACTTGTGTTGTTGTTTTTAATACTGCACTGCAGGAGCAATTTGTTTCTCCTTGGATGAGAAACATGGCATGGTGAGCAGATGGCTTTACCTTTGTCTCATACTGCAGTCTTGCAGATGAGGGATCTCTATTTCAATCAATCAGAACAGATCTAAAAGGGACCCCAGGAGACTCTATACCATTTCAGATAGGTAGTTGTCCAGTCTTTTCTTAAAAACCTCCAGTGATGAAGCACCTACAACTTCTGAAGGAGAGCTGTTCCACTGGTTAATTGTTCTCACTGTTAGAAAGTTTCTCCTTAATTCCAGGTTACTTCTCTCCTTGATTAGTGTCAACTTATAAAACATTTCTATGGCTGTTTTATAGTTGCCAACAGAAAGGGAAGGGGTTTGAAAGAGCAGTGCAGCTCTTGGAATCCAAAGTGCATTCCATTCATAGTTTTTCAGAGATTGTAACTAGGTGACTGAAGTTTCTGCCATGCAAAAATCTAATTGGAGAACATGATTGATGACTCTTGGCTATGGATGTGTTTCGTTGGAGAATATGAATTATGATACACCCAGAGGGATGGAGGAAAACCAGGGACAAGGGTGACAATGAATTACGTGTCTCAGAGTTAACTACACTCAGGTCATGCTGACATGTTAACTCCCAATAAATCCTGTTTAGTTTTGGAAGTTTGGCTCGAGACTCATGATTTAATTGGGGGTAACTACTGGAATCCTGACAGCTAGTTTCCATCCATTGTTTCTTGTCTTGCCTTCTAGTGCTTTGAAAAACAAGTTGACTTCCTCTTCTTTGTAGCAGCCCCTTAAATACCATTCTTCATGCTTTTGTTACCAGGCCCTTAATCATCTTAGTTGCTCTTCTTTGCACTTTTTCCAAAGTCTCAACATCTTCTTTGTAATGTGGTGACCCAAACTGGATGCCGTACTCCAGGTGTGGTCTTACTAAGATTTTACAATGTAGTACTAATACCTCATGTGATTTTGATTCTATCCCTCTGTTTATACAATCAAGGATTCGATTAACTTTTTTGGCTGGTGCTGCATGCTGCTGGCTCGTGTTTATGTGACCGTCCATTAGCGCTGTAAGATCCTTCTCACAGTTACCGTTTTTGAGCCAGGTTTCAACTATTCTGTTCTTGTACCTTTGATTTTTCCTGCTTAAGTGTAAAATTTTGATTTTCTCCAAATTAAATTCCATGTTTTTTGATAGGGTCCATTGCTCAAGTCTGTCAAGATGTTTTAGATACTGAGCTTGACTTTTGGGGTGTTGGCTATTCCTGCCAGCTTAGTGTCATCAGCAAATTTGATGAGTTCCACTTTATTCCATCATCTAAGCCATTTATGAAGATATTGAAGAGTACTGGGCCTAAAATGAAACCTTGTTAGTACCGACTGCTTACTTCTCTCGATATAGACATAGTGCCATGAAACAGTACTCATTGAGTACTGTTTGTCAGCCAAATCCAACTAGTGATGATGCTGTCTATCCCATATTTTTCTAGCTTACCAAGAAGTAGATTGTGGTTTACTTTGTCAAATGCCTTGCTGAAGTCTAAGTATACTGTGTCGACAAAATTTCTCTGGTCTATTAATTTAATAGATTGATTTGGCATAATCTGTTTTTATTTTCAAATATAGTTTCAAAAAGCATTTACACAATACAATAGGCATTGAATGGATATTGCTGGTAGTAATTCAGGTTCCCTTTCTTCACTGCCGGAGATAAAATGTTGAATGAAAGTCTAAATGTAGGAAACGTAAGCAATACTTCTGATATTATTGAACTTTAACACCCATCTATTGATGAGAACTGGATTTTACCAATATCTGGAAAGTTACCTGTTGATCCAAAAGACAACAGAGTTTGGATTAAAGCTGGGAGGTGGGATAACCTGCATTTCAAAATGGAGCTCTCATGTTTTAAGTAGGTTAAGAAAGGGAGATAATTTTGTAAGTCTTGGAGGCAACCAAAGATTGTCATTGATACATTTTCGTGAGCGCTTTTCCCCTGGAATTTGAGAACCAAAAAGACCCATGAACTTCACACAGGGATCTTTGTAGATGTTCTGTGTGGTAGCTACTGAGATCCTACAGATGGTGCTAGATGCTAAGCAGCAAACTGCAATCTAGAAAACCTATGTGGGCCTCTTGGCTATTGGCATGATCTCATTCCCTAGATTCTTGGTAAAGATGGAAAGTCCCTAACTTTCCAGATATATAGGTGATCTCATTTACTAACATCACCACTAGTCTTAAGAATTGGTTGGGAGGTTGTACCAATGTGGATGGGAGCTGTCACCCATGTGGGATCTATTCTCCAATCCAGATGCTGTACCTATGTTGCCTTTGTCTTCTTGTAAAAACCCTATAAATGTAATAAACACTGCCCATGCAGTCAGACATCTTGGCACATCTTTGATCAC
>JANHFN010016715.1:0-13706 GCA_032468175.1 Toxicocalamus goodenoughensis
GGTTGGAAATTCACGGAAGGGGAGCCCCCCCCCGCCCTCTGGAAGGACAGCTTCATTTGGATTCTATCATTGTGAACTGAATTAATATTACCATGAAATTAAAGCGACCAGATCTCACTTTAACTTCGGAGAATATGAAGGATCCTATGATATTTCAACACAGCTTCAGACAATTGAAAAACTTTTCAGTATTCATCTGACAGGCCATGATCTTTCTAACCAGACCATGGTTTTCCTATTTTTAAATCTTTACACACAATGATTACAATTAACCACAATGCTATTCGGTTACAATTACCTGTAGTTCTGATTTCAATCAGATACCAAGTTTACAAAATACACGATGCAAATATACAGGGGCTAAACATCAGTGTGGTACAATATATTAGCAAAAAAGCTGAGATTTAGCACAAACGCTGTACTTATTGAGAAAGGAGGCCTATAGGGTTTGTTGGTCTTTCAGAGGAATGATTTTAAACTGGCTGAGAATGTGGAAATAGAGACTGTTGATGGGGAGGCCATAATGTTAAATTAAGCTTCCTTTCAGGTAAATGTCAAGCGTGTTAGCTTTTAGGAAACAATAAATTTAAGCTCAGCTAAAGATTCAAAGGCACCAGCCTCATTTCCGGCAATGAGACAATCTTCTTTATGGTTTTATTTTTCTGGAGAGAAAAAAAATCAAAACCAGGGAAAATATGTTCATCTTTTTAAAGATGGTTTAGAAAGCAACTCTCTGTTTTTATATTTTTTTAAAAAATGGACATAGCAAAACCAGATATTGAATTACATGGATCACTAAGGCAAGGAAACACCTGTGTGTAACCTGAACATAATACATAGCTGACAAACATATTATCTCCATAACTACGATCTGTGCGTTGTTACAATCTCTTGACAACAGGGCTGCTATGGGACATCCAATTTCTCATATGGGAAACTTTCTCTCATGAGAGAAAACAAAAAATATATTTTAAAAAAAATCAAAAGCCAGAACAATTCTTTCTTTCTCTCCCTCCAAATATTTAAGAGGTAGAAGGCACTCAAAAATCTCTCTTTAACCATTACATACAGATTTTTTGCATGAAGGAGGAAAAACAATACACTTTCATTTATGGCTTTGAGGATTAGACAGGCCAGATTACAGAAAGAAGAGAGCTATCTTGTCAATCTAAATGGAAGAGGTGAATTTATAATTGTAATAAGTGCTGAAAAGAAGATTGGAAGTTACTTCTTGTAACTTTTTTCTTCCTTTACTATTTTCCTTTCTTGCACTGTTAGCTTTCTCTTCAATCCCTTTCTCCTTTCTTCTTCCTTGATATTAGTTTGTATTCGTTTTTGTCTTCCTTTTTGAAAAAGCTTTAGTAAAAAAAATTATATATGTTTGCATATAAAAGAAATCTCTCTTTAAAAGAAGAGATTCAACCTGGAAATAAGGAGGAATTTTCTGACCTTGAGAGCAATCAACCAATGGAAGAGAAGTTGTGGGAGCTTCCTCCCTGGAAGCTTTCAAGAAGAGTCTGGACTGCCAGCTGTCAGAAATGGTGCAGGGTCTCCTGCTTGGGCATGGGGGGTGGGGGTTGGACTAGATGGCCTATAAGGTCCCTTCCATTAATCTGTATAATTTTTAAGACAGGGAGAAGCAAAATGGGACTTCTATTATTTGTCCAGAGGGACACTGAGAATCCAGCTGATGCAAAATACTTACAAACTCTACATGGTTGCAATTTCTCTCCTAGCCGTCACTGACTTTTGCATTTCACCTAGTTTCCCACCCAAGAGCCCTTCTCTCTTTCTGCCTTGGCTAGTGTCTCATGGACATAATCCCTTGCAGCATGTCTATGGGCAGGGGGAAGACGATGGTGGAGTTCTTCTCGGCAGCAATGGTGGTGAGAGTCTGCAGGTAGCGGAGCTGGAGGGCAGCCGGGGACTCCGTAATGACAATTGAGGCTTCCTTAAGGGCCCGGGAAGCGTTCATTTCGCCCTCCGCAGCAATGACCTGGAAGGAAAAGAAAACCCACGTCCAGTAAAGCGCTAGAACAGGGTATCAAAGTCAAGGCCAGCGGGGCCGGATCCAGCCCACAGGATACTTAGATCTGGCAGGGGTGGGATTCAAACATCCCAGCAACCGGTTCTCTACCTGGAACTTCCGGGAGGGCCGTTCTTCCCCCTCCCAGAGCCTTTGCACAGACCCTGCGTTTACTCCTGGGAGGGGAGGGGTGTGGTGGGCAGGGCCAGCTAGTCGGTTCAACTACCGGTTTGGCAAACCAGATGTACATTTAACATCTGGTTTGTCTGAACGGGCCCAAACCGGCTGAATCCCACCCCTGCCCTCAGGGTGCTTAGATCTGGAATTTTTAAAGAAGAGACTGGACAGCCCTTTGTCTGAAGTGGTGTAGGGTTTCCAGCACAAGTAGGGGGTTGGACTAGAAGACCTCCAAGGTCCCTTCCAACTCTGTCTATTCTGTTCTGTTCTATTCCTCAACAAAGAGGTGCTTAGGACTTCAAATATCTGTTGAAAATAAAATTGCAGGGGAAAACAAACACATCCAGGCCACTAAATCCATAGAAGGTAAATTTAAAAAAATGGAACGCAGTCACCCACATTCCACACTTCTTATGAATAACCCTCTACATCCCGTGATTTTTCCTCTCGGATACCCAGTCTTCCTTTCCCAATTAGCCAAAGTTAATTGTTATTTGACAAAGGCTGTATTTCAAGATTTAGAAGGATATATCATGGAGGAAAAATTCTACGTGTGGGGAGGGTACGTGTGAGGTGCCCAAAGTTATGCTCGGATAGATCAGACCTAGATTTCAAGACTATCCTCCTTCCTAGCATATTTCTTTTTCTCGTGTGACACCACTGTTGTCTTCCTGTTTTCTGTAGTGGCAACAATAACCACACAAAGGGGCTTAATCCTGTGGTTTTCCTGAGCACCTGCAGAGTGAGTGACACATATTTAAATAAACCTAAGCCCTGCGTGTTACAACAGGACCAAACGGCCTTTGATACTCCTAAATCACAGATCTGATTTCAATGAAGTTCCACTCCTATTAAAATAGCATTTCCAGGCTTGTAATCATGGCCCTGCTCAATTATGAATGTGTTTCCCAATCAGGAAAAAAATATGTCAGCTGATTAAGTCGCCTGAAAATGTGGCAAGCTTAATTTTTTAAAAAATGTAGATGCAAGCATTTTCTGGACATTAAGTTTGGGTCAAATCCAGGCAAGAAGGAAAACATTTTTTTTAGCTTCCTTTTTTGTGGAGGAGAAAAAACACACTCCACCCAATCCAAGCTGAATGAAAATGCTGGTAGGAATAAGAACTAATACATTAAATACATTCAGATTTTTTTTTTTAAGCTGATGGGAGGAAGAAAGGTAAACAAATGTAGAATCTTTTCTTTACTCTCCTTCCTGTCCATCGGCTTAAAAAAAAGAATCGTTGAAAATGTTGTACACAAAAATTCTGAACAACAGACGCCAGAATATTTGTTTATTTGTATTTGCCACTTGCGTATAACCAGAGTGCAACCCACTCCCTTCTAGCACTGATGATGTGACCTAGTTGGGTCAGGAAACCACCAAGCTCAAAGAGCAACAGGGATGCCACAATCCTCCCCCTCTCCTCCTCAAACCCCATTCCCGCTATTAACATTGATAATGTGACCTAGTTAGGTCATGAAACATCTGCAAGGAAACCACCAAGCTCAGAGGGCACCAAGGAGCCCTCATTTCAGTCCTGAGCTGCAAATATTCCCTTCTATGGAAACTTCCGGTGTGTTTCTCCCCCACCCCTTGAGAGGATCAAATGAAATAAATATACACCACTACCCACCTTAGCCCTGGCTTCTCGTGTGGCTTCGGCTTCAGCCGCCATGGCCCTTTGAAGCTGGACAGGTAACTTCACATCCTTGATTTCCACCCGTTCCACTTTTATGCCCCAGTCATCTGTGGCATCGTCCAAGGTGGCCTGTTGAGAAGGAAGGGAGGGAAGGAAGGAAGGAAAGATAAGGGAGGGAGGGAGAGAGGAAGGAAGGGAGTTGAAGTCCACGCTTCTGAAAGTTTGAGAAACACGGATCTAAAGGTACTTTGAATGCAGGAGTTGTGATCCTGTGTCTCAATAAACAGAGGTCATCTTTGACTTACTACTTTCAGTTTAGTGACTGTTCAAAATTACAACAGCTTCTTCTTTTTCTTTAGCGTTTGTCCCGCATAGTAGCAGGGTCCGCTGGTCGGATGCCCTTCCTGTCACCAATGCAGAGTTATATTCAGCAGATATTTTTCATCGTGCCCAGGGAGAGAAATACCTGCCTCTACCTAGGATCGAACTCACAGCCTCCTGATTGTGAGGCGAGAGCTCCACCTCTAGGCCACTGCACCACCTGTTCAAAGTTACAACAGCACTGGGAAAAAAGTGATTTATGACCTTTTTCACACTTATGTGACCTCCATTGTGTATCGTTAAATGTCTGGAGATTCTTAGTCATCCAACCAGAGGCTGGTTTTTCTCTGAAGAAGTTTCACTTCTCATCCGAGAAGCTTCTTCAGCCTCTGACTGAATGGTGGGAATGGATGGATTTATATAGTCAATCAGAACCGAAGAAGCTTCGTGGATGAGAAGCGAAAGGTCTTCAAAGAAAAAACCCAGAAAGTCCAGTTGCTTCTTGGGGCGGTGGAAAAGGCATCTTTGGGATTTATGCCCATTGCAGCATCCCTGTGGCCACCTGACCAACATTCGGACACTTGGCCACGCCTTCATATTTGTGACGCTTTCATGTGACCCCCCTTTTGTGGCCTCCCAAATCAATGGGGAAACCAGATTCATTTAACGACCATATTATTCCGTTAAACGATGGTGGGGATTCACTAACAACCATAGCAAGAAAGACCGTAAAAGAGACTGGAGCAAGCTTTTCTGTCTCATTTAGCAACAGAAATTTGGACTCGATTGTGATCATAAGTCAAGGACTATCTATAAATCTCCTCCCCTTGAAAAATATCGATATATGGGCGTTCCCACTTCTCCCAGAAGCCTTTTTTTTTAAAAAAAAGTGGTTCATATCTTTAGGACAACCTTCCGTTCCATCGACGGATGTCCAATTTTGCTTACCTGCATGCTGTGAGCAATCTCTTCCCGGTCGGAGAGGATCTGGGAAAGGTTCTTGGTCCCCAGTACATTCCTGAGAGTGGTTTGAGCCAGCAACCGAGTAGCCGAATCGGCGTTGGTGATGTTGGCTACGGCGAGGGTGGCATTCTGCACTCGGTAGTAGACTACTCCATCCACGTTGACCGTCACGGAGTCTTTGGTGAGGATCTTAGTGAAGAGGAGGAGCAGGAGAAGGCCCAGAGAGTCAGCTCTTGTTGGCCAACTCTTAATAAGACTGACGCAGCAGCTTATTTCCAAACAAACAAAGAGCGAGCTGGCTTTGGGGAATCAGCTAATTAGTCAAAGGAGTTCTGGACTGTTTCACAGTGCAAACAATTCTTCACTTATGGCTTTTCAGCTGGTGGACATCACTTGTCAACACTCTGGGGGAACTCCTGAATCCTCACTGTTTTCTAGCACAGAGGGCATTACCTAGTTGGGTAAGGAAACGTCTGCAAGAAAACAACTGAGCTCAGGGACACCACGGACTCCACAGACAGAGAAACCCAGATAAGCAGGGATTAATACCAGACAAACAACCTAGCAGAAAACAATAGCTTAATCAAGGAAATTCCAAGAGGGGAAAAAAACAAATTCCTGTCAACAATGATGGGGCAAGCCACTAAAGAAAACTCCACACCCTTCTAGCACTGATGATGTCCCCTAGCTGGGTAAGGAAACATCCACAACAAAACCACCAGGAAAACAAATAACAACGATCTCTATAAACTTGGAAACCAAACATTGAACCCATTTAGTTCATTGTGCACTGCCTCAATTTTCTCAGCGAAGCCAGCAGAAGCAGAACAAGAGAGAGCCCAGGTGAAGCTGTACAGGCCAGAAGTAAAAGAACTTGAACCCCACCACTGAACACCCCCCATTGTACAGCTTTTAGTTGAACTGGCATGTCTACCTGAACATTTGCCACCCCAGCGTGGACTGGAGGATACGGTGGGAGGCGGGGAGCAGAGACTATTTATATCCCGTATGCTCTGGAGGGAAGCCGAGAGGCCAAGGAAAGGGGACACTTACTTCCTGTGGTGGAATATCAAATGAAATGGTCCTCATGTCCACTTTGATGATGTTGTCCGTACAAGGCAAGACGAAAAAGAGCCCTGCAGGGGGGGAAATATTGAATTTGGGGTCACTGGATACACGGAAGCTATTTAATCCAGCTTTCCCCCACCCAGCCCCTTCTGCATTGCGGGAAATTCCAGAAAACAACAACCCACCCGGTCATCAGTGGTCATCATGAGGGTCAGATTTGAAAAACCTGCCTCAATCCAAACTTTACCAGACCCCCATTTTATGGAATACTGAGAGGAGGAGGAGGGGGAGGAGGAGGAAGAAGAAGAAGAAGAAGAAGAAGAAGAGGAAGAGGAAGAGGAAGAGGAAGAGGAAGAGGAGGAGGGAGCAAAGAATATAACCATACAGAATAACAGAACAACAGAATTGGAAGGGACCTTGGAGGTCTTCTAGTCCAACCCTTGCTCAAGCAGGGGACCCTCTACCATTTCAGCCAAATGGTTGTCCAATCTCTGCTTAAAGACCTCCAGTGTTGGAGCACCCACCTGTGGGTCATCCCAAGTAAGGGAAAAAACCCATTTTTTTCACTGGGCTGCCTACTTGGACTTTGAGTTTGACAATTACAGAGCAGGATGTGATTATAAATGTTTCTAGTCATCCACAGAAAAGCTTCATCTTCCCCGTCCTTTGCCTGTGGCATGAGCCAATCAGGATCAGCTGCCAACCTGAGTGGCAGGAAGATTTTTGGGTGCTGCGGAGATCAAAATCTAGCATCCTAAAGCCGTATCCTGATCCTGCATTCCATTTATGCAACCTGTTTTTTAATGGAAGCTGTTTACTAACAGTGTATCTAAGGACCCAGTTCAAGAACTCCCTTGATTCTCATTAGATCAATCAATCGGAATAGAGCTGGAAGGGACCTTGGAGGTCTTCTAGTCCAACCCCTGCTCAAGCAGGAGAACCTATGCAATCTCAGAACAGCGACTGTCCAGTCTGTTCTTTAAAACCTCCAGTGTTGGATCACCCACAATTTCTGGTGGCAAATTCCAGGTTGCTTCTTTCCTTGATTAGTTTCTATCCATTGCTTCTTGCCTTGCCTTTGGGTGCTTTGGAAAATAAGCTGCCCAGCTCTTTTGGGGGGACACACCCTCAGCTACTGGAATACTGCTCTCAGATCACCTCTAGTCCTTCTTTTCTCCAGATCAGGCTTCCATATGAATGGGATCTACCCAGAATTGCAGAATATGGTTTTCCAGCACACACATACCTCCCCCCTCCCCCCCGTGTACCATATTCATAACTCACCTGGCCCCTTTGCACCTCCTTTTAGGATACGTCCAAGTCTAAAAATGATGGCCCGCTCATATTCCTTGACAATCTGCAATTGAGAGGAGAGGAAGCCATGGTTGGTTATTCCAAGCATTGCTTTAAATAATCTATGTATCCCAGTCTATTCCCCTCTCCCTTCACATCCAGCACATGTGGACCAAAATATAGAGAAGATTACACAGGACCGCACAGGAATGTCAAAAAACCTTTGTTGGGACACATAGTGACACAAAGGTAATTTATTTAGATTAGGAGAGAGCCAATTTGGTGCAATAGTTAAAGATCCCGCTCCTCCTCCACCTGTCCTACCTAGTCACAGGGGCGCCAAGTAACCTGTATGGATTACCCCGGTGACTAGGTAGGACAGGTGGGCTCCAGGCAGGAGTCCAAAGGCTTGGAAGACAAAACCTCTGGTCCTGGCGACCAGCCCAGATGAGATCCTGCAAGATTATCCTGGGAGACGTAGTTCAGGAATGAAAACCTTTTCTTTTTACCTTTATGCACAACCAAATGGAAATAGGAGCCGTGGCAGCCACGAATATGAATGAAAATATAACCAGGATCCAGCCACAAACCCCGAGGCTGCTGGAATTGCCATCTAAAAGAAAAAAGAAAAAAGCGAGGTTTCAATTTACGACCGTTCTTGCCACTGTTGCGAAGTGAATTGCTGCAGTCGTTAAGTCAGTCACATGGTTTTTCAGTGAATTTGGCTTCCCCTGTTGATTTTGCTAGTCAGAAGGTCGCCAAAAGGGGACCCTGGGGACACTGCGACCGTCATAAATATGAGCCAGTGGCCAAGTGTCTGGATTCTGATCAGGTGACCAGGGGGATGCTGCAACGGTTGTAGGCCTGAAACATAGTCATAAGTCACTATTGTAACTTTGAACAGTCACTAAACGAATGGTTGTAAGTCAAGGACTACCTGTTCTGACCAAGGCTTCCTGAGACAGTAACAATCACATGCTGTTCTCCAAAACCTTTGTTTTTATTTCAATGGCTGTGAATTATATGCATTCACAGCCCGTAATGAGTCCCAAACAGTTTGTGAAGAGTCCCACAGAAGTTCTGCCACAGTCCTTTGGGATAAGGCTGATAAGCACCCACCTTTATCTCCCTTGAAATGCTGCCAACGACTAATTGCCAATTAGCTGCACAAGGCCAAATGAAGCACAAAGTCAACACGGAGCCTCAGAGTTTAAACCAACCAGAACGAACAAAGTTGCTTCCTGCAAAGGCTCCTGTCCCTTTGCTCCTCCTTTATGCCTTATGGGAGGGGGTCAATCATCTCCCAGCCTTACTCCCGAGTCACCCCTTTTTGTCTTAACTGTTCTTGCCTTCTGGCAGCTCTGTGCAAGCGTGCACTGGCAACACACTCCCCCTGTTCCTCTGCCTTGCTGATGTCAGATTCTAGAGGCTCTGGAGTCAGCACATAACTCCCAGATGGCCCTGGCTCCATCTCTGTGTTGGACGCAGATCCCTTGTCCGAACCCTCCCCAGACTGGCCCACAGTCTTCCCCACTGTCCGACTCTGCTGCCAGCTCCGCAGGCCGCCAGGGGACCACAACATGCCCAATCGTTGTGGGAAGGGAACTGGGCTACACGAACAGCGGCCCAGTTCTGAATAGACCATGGTCCAGTAGTGGGCTACTGCCCATGGGTTGGGGAAACTGACCCCTGAAAATATCCAATATTCTATTTTAGAGCCTAAAACTTCTGTTTTGAAGCAACGTCTGTTTGTCACTACTAGTGTAATTAATATGCTGTAGGCCTGTCTGCCGCCAAGGCCTGGGGGGATTCTTCCCACCCACTTCAGGATGCGATGGGGCTAGAAAATGGGGCATCCCTCTTGATTAAAAACTGGGGGCAGACGGAATCCTGCACGCCAGTCTGCATCTGGGCGTCTCCTGGCCCTTGGCAGACAGGCCGAGTTGCAATTAAGCACTTAGCCTGTTTACATTTGCAAGAAAGAGTAAAGATCAGCTGCGGAGGAGAATAATCACCGCCTGTTATTTTTTCCTTCCTTTTTGTTTTTTTGAGGGTGAGGGGAAATGAACCGGCAGACAATACAAACAATGGACAGCAAAGTCCGTTTGGCCGGCTCTAATTTCAACCCGGCCCAGGCACAAAAGGCAACCTTCTGTGCCCTGGTTGAAGAACCCAGCCTTATTTAAGTTTACAATGCCTTGAACCCGCTCCCTTGATCATGAGAAAAACTGGATGGGGGTGATTAGGAAACCCCCAGAAGTTGTAGACTAGATTGAGGGGAAAAACTAATCTGAGAGCCAGTTTGTTTAGTGATTGAGGCACCAGGCTAGGAACTAGGAGACGGTGAGTTCTAGTCCCTCCTTAGCTATGAAAGCTCACTTTGAGTTCTAGCACCATCTCAGGCATGAAAGTTAAGTGGGTGACTTTGAACCAAACATCAGGAGACAGTGAGTTCTAGTTCTGCCTTAGCCATGAAAAACGGCTGGGTGATTTCAGTCCAGTCCCTCTCTCTCAGCCAGTCCACCTCACAGGGTTATTGTCATGGGAAAAATAGGAGAAGAAGAAATGTGTATTGAGTATGTCCACCATTTCAAATTATTTGTACAAATAATAAAGGCAGGATACAGATTAATAAAGGGAAACAAATCTCAGGAAACCACCTCTGTTCCATTGCTGAAAATAACTACATGGAAACTCCCAGATGCTCAGCAGGAGCTGAGCTAAACCTGAAGGTGCCATCTCATTTAAATCCCATCTCATAATCAGCTCTAAAGCAGAATTATTCCACTCATTTGCTGGGTTCCCCCAATGCTGAACTGTGAGCCAATCAAAAAAGTTCAGTGTACTTGAAGTGCAAAACTATTCTAAAACACAGGATAGGTAAAGGTAAAGATTCCTCTGGCACATCTGTGCTAGTCATTTCTGGCTCTAGGGGGCAGTGCTCATCTCCCTTACAAAGCCAGTGCTGTCCGAAGACGTCTCCTTGATCATGTGGCTGGCATGACTGAATGCTGAAGGTGCACGAAACGCTGTTCTCTTTTTCCCTCCCAAAGGGGTCCCTATTTTCCTACTTGCTTTTTTTAATATGCTTTTGAACTGCTAGGTTGGAAGAAGCTGCTGGCACAAGGAACGGGAGCTCACTCCGTGACACGGTGCTAGGGATTCGAACCGCCGACTTTTCTGATCGACAAGCCACTTAGCCACTGAGCCACCACGTCCTTTAAAACACAGGTTAACTCTACCAAACTCAGCAGGTTGTGTGAACGCCACTGTTTTCAGCAACCCGGATTAAGCCATTCTTTCCCCCTTGTGCATCTCTTCCACCCTCCCTCTCTTTTGCCTCCTAGCCACCCATGTTCCTCCCGTCTGTACCTTCACATGCCTGTCCTATCTCTCAGAAGGCCCTAAGGACAATGTCTCTGATCATTATCTGAAAGACACGATCACCTCCCTCTTTTATGACACAACTTGGGTTGCCTCCAAACCCTTCCTTCTCTACCTGAGGACTTTCCTGAGGAAACTTCAAGAAGAAGAAGAACAACAACAACAACAACAATAACAACAACAGCAACAAGATTTTTTCTGGAGAGGGGGCAGCTTTTGAACCTATTTTTCAACAGGTTGCCCAACGTTGTGTCAAGTCTGGCTTACCTTGCGATGCAATAATTGGGCTTGGGGAGCTGTTCCTCCTTCAATCTCAAAGCGGACGCTGTTAAACAGGGCGAGGCCATATTGTTCCTGGTAGAATTGGCTAAACTCTGTGAGGATCTTCTCTGTCTTCCCTGCAAAGAGAGAAGGCAAATCTACATGAGAAGGGATGGAAGTTTGGGGTCGACGTGTAAGTCATACGCACACCAGTCTAAGCAAACCTGACCACCATCCTTGTCTGGAGTTGGAAGCCAAGTAAGCTGAGATTTGACCAGTAACTGGAACGAAGACCTTCAATCAATCAAACAGAATAGAGCTGGAAGGGACCTTGGTGGACTTCTAGTCCAACCCCCTGCTCAAGCAGGAGCCCCTAGAACATTCCAGACAAGTGGCTGTTCAGTCTCTTTATAAAAGCCTCCATTGATGAAGCACCCAGAACTCCTGGAGGCAAGCCAAATCATCTAAAGGACTTAGTTAAGTCTCAAGGCTGACTCAGCCTTCCCTCCTTCCAAGGTGGGTAAAACAAGGACCCAGATTGCTTGGAGGGGGGCAGAGGCTGACTCTGTAAACCGCTTAGAGGGGTCTGTAAAGCACTGTGAAGCAGTTTATAAGTTTAAGTGCTCTGGCTGTTGCAAAGGATCAATTCTCAACTACTACTAGGTGCCGGGAGCTATAGTTCAGAACATTCAGAGAAGACAGGTCACACCCTGAATGCAAACAACACCCAGGCACACACAGACATGAAATCATGCTGACTCCTCAGGGGTCACTTCTGCTTGCAGAGATTCCAGCTTACTCACTCCTTCCATGGCCACCAACTGCCCCCCACCCCACCCCCCACAGGAGAAAGAGCGAAGGCTGCATTCCTAACTCAACACTGCAAAGTGCACAGAGCCTCAAAAGAAAATAAATCAATGGCTTTGAGAAATGTCACAATCCACTTCCAGGCCTGGTAGGGCAAAGCAAGAAAAATGTTGGAGGAAAATGAGGGACTCAGATGGCCTCCTTGCACCTCTGGCCAGAAGGCAAAAGCCACCTCAGAACAGCTGTTCCTAGCCCAGCATCATGGCTTAAGATCCGAAAAGTATAAAGAATGACAAAGTGTATCAATCTCGGGAGTTTGATTTTCCTGCACCCGATTAAACCACCCCTGAAACTACCCCGGGTTGTATGAGCTAATGGCAGAACTATGGACCCAGAAATGTTACGTTGATACATCGACGCGCTTGCTTTAAGCCAACTGGGTCCACCTGATCCATTGTCATAAAATTTGGCATCAGGTTTTGTTTGCTTAAATGACAAGAGATTGGTGAGTGGCGCTTTCTTAATCTCAAAATTTGTGTTTGTCTTTGGATAGACAAATATCTGAATGGATTTAACTTAGAACAATTCATTGATGGAACAACTTGCCTCCAGAAGCTGTGAATGCTCCAAGTTGTGAAGAAGAGATTGGACAGACATTTGTCTGAAATGGTAACGGTTTCCTGCCTGAGCAAGGATTGGACTAGAAGACCTCCAAGGTCCCTTCCAGCTTTATTCTATTCTATTCTATTCTATTCTATTTTTTCTCCTCTCCTCTCCTCTCTGATGCTTCCAATAATATATGGGAGACTGCTTGCTACTCCTTGGAATTTTTTAATCATAGGAGTTTTGTTACTCTATGGTAGCAAATTATCAGAAGGACTTTTCCAACTAACAGATATTATTAAAAGGCTGAAGCTTTTGTGAATGCAGATTCAATTCTAGAATGGCTAGATTGATTTGGGAGGGGGGTGTCCTGTCATTTTCTTGCCTAAATATGATGTCATCTCTCTTATCTAGCAAACATTCTCATTGAAAGCAAGCCTGAATACATCCAATTAGATTAACAGGCACCTCTTTTTTACAGGGTCTCCTCAGTGGTCCACAGGTCAAAGTGTTTATCTTCTGGAGTCCTTGGTGCCCCAAGCTTACCACAACTGATAATGTTACCTAGTTGGATAATGAAAGGTCTGCAAGAAAATCACTAAGCTCAAAGAACACAATGGACCCCAAGACCCCACAGTCCTCCCCCTCCCCCTCCTCCAAACCCAACTCCCTTCTAGCACCGATGATGTTCCCTGGTTGGGTCATGAAACGTCTGCAAGAAAACCATCAAGCTCAGAGAGCACCAAAGACCCCATAGTTCAACCCAGAGCTACCAATATTCTCTTCTCTTCGGATATGCAGTATATCCTTCCTTTCTCCCCTGGTTTCTTCTGTGAAGGGCAATGAGACACTCCAAGTAAGAAGGGAAGGAGCAGGAAAGCTGATGCAACCCCCTTCCTCCAATCCAAAGGAGGACCCTACCTCAAGATCTGGGCAAATCAAGCTGCAAACTACACCAATCTTCTTTCCTCTTCTTCCCACAGATAGGCCTCCACACTTTCAACACCTCTGAACTTGGCTAGCAGGTTTTGTCGAAGAGGGGAGGTTACCAATTGAAGGACAAAAATCTTCCTTCCTTTTTTTCTCCTTCCTTTCTTCCTTCCTTCTTCCTGCCTGCCTGCCTCTCTTTTTCTTTCTTTCTTTTCTTCCCCCCCGCCACCC
>JANHFN010016968.1:0-13678 GCA_032468175.1 Toxicocalamus goodenoughensis
GAGAAGCTGCTCTGGGATAACCAAAGGGACAGTGCTGTGACTACTGCAGCTCTGGAATATGGGACTGACTTTCTCACCAATGTCAGCAAGCCACCATCAGTCAAAATCCATATTAGTGGTCTACGGGATTTAAAATTATGAGATTGGTGGTCCTCGAGGTCCAAAACGTTGGCAACCCCTGGAAAGGACTCCAAGGTCCTTTTCAGCTCTTATTCTGATTGAAATGACACTAGCAAAGGCCACTGGGGAAAGGAGGGGGCCTCAAATGAATCCTGAACCTCTAGAAGTGCAAATTGTACCTGTTTACTGAATGCGGTTACTTCAAGATGAAGGGATCAAGAAGTATTTAAACATAACCTTACCATAACCTGCTCTATTGTCTACAGCCCTTCTACCAAGCCAGCAGAGCAGCCTGGGAGAGGAGAGAAGTTCTGGTCTAACTGTAGACCAGAAAAACCAAAAGACACCCCCCCCCCTCAAACACACACACCTCCAGCCTGTATTCCAGCTACTAGATAAATCTTTCTAGGTCTAAAGTATTTTTAAGGGGGGATTACAGTATTATGGGTATAGGTCTCCCCTTCCCCCCTCTGCGTGGTTGAATTATAACTTCAAAGAAAGTAAAAATCAGATAGGTGCAGAAAAAGTATCTGCATTGGAAACAATGACGGATCATAAAATATGCAATTTAAAGGAGGGAAGCGTTTTATGAAACTAATTCGCAATGTAAAGAGGGAATAGCATGCCATTTTTATGAAATAGTATGTAAGGGGGAGGAAAGGTGGGTTTTTTTTCTTCCTTTTTGACATGGGGGAAGCGGGTGGGTTGGAGTATCTAAGCCAACTCACCAGAGTCAACTCGCTGCAGGACAAGAATTACACTATCAAAGAAAACAGTTGACTCGTTGACGAAAGGAGCAACGCCAAAGGAGGGACAGAATGAAATGCGAAGGGCAAAATTTTACATGTGTGTGTGATATATATATTAATTATATATATATATATACATACACACACACAAATAAGAATAATAATTAAATAAAATTGTTAAAATGGTTCCGCAGCGAGCTGTCCCGTTTTTAAGCCTGAGGAGAACGGACTCACCGTTTTTGCCGCCCTCGCTCATCCGCCCGTAAAGCGCCTCGCGGAGCCCTTCGCGGAAAGCGGCGCTGCTCTCCACGCACCGGTGCTTGGAACTGCTGGTGAAGGCCAGGCGCCGACCGGGAGCCAGGAGGCTGGGGAAGCGGGAGGCAAGACGCTCGGCCAGCATCCTCATGTCGCGGAAGCCTTTGGGGGCCAGCTTCCCGTCCAGGTCCGGCTGGTACCACATCTCCCATCGCGCCAGGCGCTCCGCCAGCGGGCAGTGCTCGCCGCCGCCGCCGCCCCGTAGCAGGAGGCCGTGCAGGCGCGCCAGCTTCTCGATCTGCTTGCGGGTGGGGAAGCGCGTGCCGTGGCGTAAGACGGCGCTCAGCTGAAGCGGGGTGCAGGAAGCCGGCGGCAGCGGGAAGCCCGAGAGCGGCGGCCCGAGAGACAGCGGGTCCCGGAGAAGGTACGGATGCAGCTCTTCGTAGCGGGACTTGGTGCCGAAGAAAGGGCTCAGCAACGTGGCTCGCTCCGACGCCTCGGCGTCGCCCTGAAGCTCCCCATTGACCAGAAGGAGGAGGAGGAGCAGCACCGGGCCGGTCGCTGGGCGTCCCATGGCGGAGAATGGCAACCGGCTCCGTTGAGGAGAGCGCGAATCCTCACGGCGGCCCCTGGCCTCCCTTTTGTTTTCCTCCCCCGGTGGGAGGCCGGCAAGACCGGCGGCCACGCCTCTGCGCGGCGGCGATCCCGTGGCTGCGTTCCCTTCCCTTCTCCAAAATGGCCGCCTTTCTGCGTGACGTTTAAGCCTCAGGAAGGCCTCCTCGCCCTCAGTCAGCATGGCGCTGGCTCCTCCTCCTCCTCCTCTGGGTCGTTTTCTTAATCATTCTAAGGCAGGGGACTCCAACCTTGGCAACTTTAAGACTTGTGGACTTCAACTCCCACAAGTCTTGAAGTTGCCAAGTTTGGAGACCCCTGTTCTAACGGGCAGGACGAAATTGGAGCAGTGGTGCAGCCCAGCCTCAACACTGCAACCTTAACACAGGATAGAATAACTTAGAATAACGGAGTTGGAAGGGATCTTGGAAGTCATCTAATCCAAGGTCTCCAACCATGCCAATTTTAAGCCTTGGCGGACTTGCCATGGTTGGAGACCCCCGATCTAATCCAACGCACTCCCTGAGCAGGAGACCCTATCATTCCAGACAAGTGGCTGTCCAGTCTCTTCTTGAAAACCTCCAGTGAACAGAGCTGAAGAAGATTCTTGGATGAGAAATGAAAAGTCTTCAAAGAAAAACCAGAAAGTCCAGTTGCCTCTGAAAAAGCACCTTTGGGACAACCGTGACCTGGATGGCTGAGAATCGCCATAGACCTCCAGTGATGGAGCATCCACAACTTTTGAAGGCAAGCCATTCCCCTGGTTGATTATTTTCACCTTTAGGAAATTTCTCCATAGATCTAGGCTGCTTCTCTGCTTGATTAGTTTCCCTCCATTGGTTCTTGTCTTGCCTTCTGGTGCTTTGGTAAATAGTTTGCCTCCTTCATCTTTGTTAGAAACCTTTAGTTTTTGTCTTCCGTGTCCAATGCAAGTAATGGCAAGCCTTTTTCCCAGGCCTCCAGGGAGAAGGGTCTAAAGCTAGTTTCGATAATGCTAAAATGTCAGTGACATCAAGATACAAGGGATCAGGGGTCTGGCTGACAGCAGCATCTGGGTATCCTGATGCAATGGTTGCCCTCTTTTTATGGTTGTCATGGCATCTGTCAAACTTTCATCCTTTTGAAGAAAGTGATAGGTTCTCACTCTGCACTTTCATACCCGCTTTGTGATATCACAAAGAAGTAGGTTTTTTTTCTTTTATTATGCTATTATAAATCTTAATACATCACATTGTTTCAGTGCAATGATATTTCTGTTAATATGATTAAAGGTTATTGACATTCTATTATTTAGATAGCTTAGAGTACAGTACTGAAAATAAAGAAGAGAAAAGCATTCTATCAATATTAAAGACAATTTAAGATGTCCATGTTACAAGAATAAAATTGGTTTTTTTTTGTTTGAAGTTGAGTATAACGCTGAGAAATGAACCACTGCTTCAAAGTATTCTATTTATTAATCAAATTTGTATGGCTGTCCATCTCACAAAAGTGATTCTTCAGGTTCTATTACTTACTGTATATATTCTTACGAAAGAGTCTCAAGTTGAAATGTCTATTAACATTCAATGACATATTATTTTTGAAAGAACTGTTCCTAATTGGTTCCTAATTAAAAACAAGATAATGTAAAATGATTTCTCAGTATACAATGCAAAAGCTTTCATGTCTTATAAATATACATTTCAAGATATTTACAGTGATATATATATGTAAACCATTAACTTTCAACTACAGACCATTTTATAATGTTTATATCATACCATATCTGAGTTAAGAAGTAAGCATCATTTTTTTGACTGATGAAAACTCCTGGACTCAAGTGACGAATACCAAATATTTGCAAGAAAGGTAATTGTGGGTGTACTTTGATTCCTGATTGACAAATGTACACATTTTCGTAAATTAATATTTAACCCTCAATATTTCTAATCTTGGCCATACCCACCACAATTGAAAACGTGTGTTTTTCACTGCAGTTATTCCAGCAGTCTAATTTATTTTTAGTGACAGATTATAAATTCCAGCTTCACCACAATCATATACCATCTACCAATGTTATTTGTAAGACCAAATCTTATTACAAACCTCTTCCTTAATAACTTTTATTTCATTTTTCAAAGAAATTTTAATTTGCCTAGTGGCAAGATCTTACACTCTAGTAAAAATGTAAAAGCAGCATATTTGTCAATGCATTGATAATATTGAATTAATTGAAATGGACGGACAAAACCAAGTAGGTGTATAAGAAACTTGTGACTGTTTCCTTCCAACTCTTCTCTGCTATGTTCTCTTCTACCCTGAAAAACAGGGTAGTGAAACCTCAACTATCTCTTTTAGAAATTTGGAAGTAATAAGTACCTTAAACTCTGAATAAACCCCACCTAAAATATTCTGTTAAAATAGCTGGCTAATGAGCAATTTGGAATAGTAGTGAAGGTGTTGGCCTAGAAATAAGGAGATTTTTAGTCCTGCCTTAGACATGAAAACTAACTGGATGATTTTGGGCCAGTCATTCTCTCTCAGCCCAATTTACCTCACAGTGTTGTTGTGAGAAGATAGGAGGTGCAGGATGAGGGTTCAGGATGAGGGTGAAGGTTCGTTCTCCGAGCTTGTGGGTTGGTTTCTGAACATTTCATTACCAAGCTAGATAACATCTTCAGCAGAGTTATGGTTAGGGACGCTGACATTGACATCCCCTAAACTCCGTTGAAGATGTTACCTAGCCTGGTAATGAAATGTTCAGAAGCCAATCCACAAACTTTAGTCTGGGCTATATGTGATTTAATGTTTTAGCCATGTTTATGTTTTTCCTTGCCACCCGGAGTCCATTGGAGTTTGGTGGCCAATAAATGTAAATAAATAAATCTGTCTTACAGAATTGTTTGGGACTGGACAAACAACTACTGAGTGTTGCTCAGTAAAGCTAAAAAACGATGCTAAAAATATGGAATGTGCTGTGGTGTGAATATGGCATCTGTGTGTAATTCTTTAAAGCAGCTATATATTTTCCCAGGATCACAGAACTGCTTTAGAAAGATGCATAGATATATTACTTTTGTACCCCGGAATACGCCTAAGTATTTTGAGGGAATCTGGTCACAGCAAAGCTGTATTACTCAGAATGTGTCACACAATGATCAGGTCTACCTATTTGTAAGCTTAATAGAAGCATGCCTTTTTTGTAGCTCCCAGTTTAGTGGGGAAACTGGGAGGAAGGCCTCTGGAAGCCTCTTGTGGTATTTGAGCAGGTGCAGATTATACACAGCTATCTGGGGCTCTAAAGATCAACACAAACACTCCTGAATTAAGCATCTGTGCATCTTGAAAAAATAATGGTGCCTCTAATTATATTGGTCAATCCAGTAGTGGAATTTTTTTTTACTACGGATTCTGTGGGCATGGCTTGGTGGGTGTAGCAGGAGAAGGATACTGTAAAATCTCCAGTCAGATCCAGTGGGATTTGCTGGTTCTCTGAACTACTCAAAATTTCTGCTACCGGTTCTCCAGAACTGGTCAGAACCTGCTGAATACCACCTCTGGTGTATGCACATCCAGACTTAGATTTATGCAATATAATTGTGGTATTGGCCATTTTTGTTATGATCATGAAGATTTTTGTAGAAAGCAGCCATAACAGGAAATTGGGGCACACACCCATTATTTTTATGAGTAGTTTCTATATCTCTCCCTTTCTCTATTTCTATGTTCATATTATATTTCATAGTAATTTTATTCATGGCTCTACAGAGTTTTCTTTATTCCCTAATTGAATTATTAGGGAAAGGGGGGTATTAGTTGCATTGCACTCCTGGATATCAACAAAAATGTGTTTCTTTGATTTAGAATGGGCCTACCTGGTTGGTCTGCTGGTTTACTTTTCCGTATTTTTCCAAACCAGGATTAGAATAAATGGATGTGAAAAAATCGACCATGCTCATGAGATATATTTTTCTCCCTTAAGGTATTCTATTCTACTGCTGAACAGTTTTAATGCCAAGGACTTAGGGTATTAGCAACAGTTTTACTTTATTATATAAAATGTGTTAAATCAGTTGCTTGGGAAAACTGCAGGAGAGTATATGATAAATGACCTCTCTAGATCAAGGCTAGCCTCAATTGACATATAAATATAAAAACTTTTTTTTTTAAACCACCTTAATGTCACAGTATACCCAAATGCTTCATTTTCAAGGAGCAATGGAGCAAGGATATTTCATCAACTCAGGCAATAACTATTACCTGACCATAATAATTACTACTGAACTTCTGTGTTGAGGGACTCATAGTCAACACTAGCAAGAAGGTTAAATGTCCTACTGAGTCAAGCATTTAAAGCTTATCTACTATACCTTGCAAGATTACCTTAGGACCTACAGCTCCTGGTGTTTTGTTTTGTTTTTTGACCTTGAATGCTTTCTCTTCCTTCTATTTTTCATTTTCACTTTTGATGGTCACTTTTGGCTTTGGTCATTTTCTGAAATTACTGACTCATGACAAGATGGCTTTTCAACATCCAAGAGAGAGAATCAGCAAGGCACCTGCTTAGGAATTAGTTGCTTTGGGCTTCCATAAACTATGTCCTAGCCAGCAATCACTTAACTAATGATAGCAACAGCAATAGCACTTAAACCAGGGGTGTCAAACTCAATTTCATTGAGGGCCGCATCAGGGTAGTGTTTGGCCTCGGGGGTCAGGGTGGGCATGGACGGGGCGGGCGTAGCCAGCTCGACATGACTCATGTCAGGGATGCATGTGGTGGCCCGAGCACTCTACCAATGAAAACAGGTTCCTAAGCTCTGTTTTTGGCTGCCATGGGCTCCTGCAACCCTCTGCCAGCGAAAACAGAGCTCGGGAATGCGGCCTTCCTGAGCTCCTTTTTCACTAGCAGAAGCACCGCGCAGCAGTCCTTTGCTGTTTTGAGGACAGTCCTGTGGACTGGATCTAAGTTCCCCATGGTCTAGATCCAAGCGCCAGGCCTTGAGTTTGACACCCCTGACTTAGACTTATATACCACCCCATAGTGCTTTACAGCATTCTCTGGGTAGTTTAGAATGCAAGAATTACTTACATATCACCCCCAAAACAATCTGGATCCTCATTTTATTGACCCCAGAAGGACAGAAGGCTGAGTCAACTTGAACCCCATCAGGATCCAACTCCAGTCTGTGGACAGAGTTTGCCTGGAATACTGCGCTTTAACCACTGTGCCACCAGCCTCCTATGATCCTAAGGATACTGATTGATTATTGTTTTTTAATTGTTTTTAACTTTTGTATTGTTCGTTTTTTATTGGCTGTACACCGCCCCGAGTCCTTCGGGAGAGGGGCGGTATAAAAATTAAAAATTTATTTAAAAATTTATTTATTATGTAAGGACTGTAGTGTTAAGAAAATTATGCTAAAAGTTGTTCTCTCTTTCTCCCACCCCAAAATAAGTCTTTCCTGTACATCATTTCTGTTAGAACATAATCTTGAAACAAAAGAGTAAATTACAAATATCACCAGTAAGACAATCTGGAGCCTTTTCAACTAAAGGCTGGATGGAAATGCTTTAAACAAATTATAAAAAGTAAGCATATTTGACTCTTTGGATTTGTGCCATTTTGAGATTGTCAACAGTCATTTGTAATTTTATTTCCAGTTGAACCTCTTTGAAATTACACTATGATCCTCCCTTGGGTTTTTTTTTCTAATTTTGGGAGGGAGGAATTCATTTATTTCAAACAGAAAAAGGGCATAAAATGGAACAGAAAAAAAAAGGAATCTTACATATATATGTGGCTTTCTCATACACATATGTATGTAAAGCTACATAAGAGTATCAATAAAAGTTACTATATTTCATTGTACTCAACTATAACCTGTAAGTAACCAATTCATACATTGCAAGTAACTTCAACCTTGGAAAGATAAAATTATGGTCCCATCTGATATTAGCTAACAGCAATAGCAATAGCACTTAGACTTATATACCATTTTACAGTACTTTTGCAGCCCTCTCTAAGTAGTTTACAGGGTCATCCTATTTCCCCCAACAATCTGGGTCCTCCTTTTACCAACCTCGAAAGGATGGAAGGCTGAGTCAATCTTGAGCCTGGTGAGATTCGAACTGCCAAATGGCAGGCAGCCAGCAGTCAGCAGAAGTAGCCTGCAGTACTGCACTCTCACCACTGTGCCATTATGGCTCATCTAATACATTTCTGATTATTAGGAATGTGTATTGTATATGTAAAATTGCATTTCTGAGACACTTTAAAACACTGAGAAACTGAGGGAAAAGACACAATTAAAAAACTTACTTAGGAGCTTTTAAGATACTTGTTGCTTAAGATCTACTCTACACTCTTTCTTTAAAATATCACCTGTGACATCATCTATCATGTGGGAACCTAAACTCACCAAACCATGCCATGCCCACCAAGCCACACCCACCAAGCCACACCCACAGAACCAGTAATAAAAAATGTTTGAATCCCACCTCTGGTCTGGACCATTAACATTTATATTATCTGAGGATCCCATATGCTAAGGAGAGATTATTCTCACAGTTCTGGCCAAAGATCTTGCCACAGGTGAATTAATCTTTTGGGTCACATGCTGAGCAAAGGTGTACTTCTAAAACAGCAATAAGTTCCTCCATCTGTCCAAATAGGATATGAGCAACCAGCAGGACCCACCAACTGGATCTCCCTTGATATCTCTACCTAAAGCACAAATGCCTTCAGGGAGACAATATTAATATGTAGTTCAGTATGCATGAGAGGTTCCTCACAAAAGGCAACCTCAGTGGTACAGCTGTGCATGCAAATGGATCCCCCCCCCCCGCTTTGCACACAGATGCCAGCTAGTTAGCACAACTCCGAAAATTTCTCTTCTACTAATTGAATGCATGGATGCAATGTCTGGTGTAATGTGAAACTGGATTGTTTCTCTAAAATGGTTCATTAGCATGCAATTCTAAATACAACTTCCCTTGGCAACTTCCCTCTTTACAGGGCCTTCTCTTTTCCCGTGTAGAAGAATGACATAAGGGATCAGAAGAGAGAAGAATATTCATCAGAAAATTGTGGAGAGGAAATTTTATCAATGCCTGCCAAGCAAACCCATCGTCTGCAATTCTCAATGTTGTATATTAAAAAAGAAAAAAAGGCTATGCTCAGCAACTCACACCAGTTAAAGAAGTTGAGCAATCTTCCACTTCACTGAGTTAATATGTAAAGATCAGCACAAAACATTATTCGGGAGTCTTTACCAAATAGCCTTTTGTTTTTGTAAATAGCTATGCTATGAATCATTTGCTTCTTTCCTGAAAGTTCCCATAGGTAATCTTAACACAAACGTATCTGCAAATTAATAATGACTCTTCCAGTGGTGGGATTCAAATTCTTTTACTACTGGTTCTGTGGGTGTGGCTTGGTGGGTGTGGCAGGGGAAGGATACTGTAAAATCTCCAGTCAGAGATGGTATTTGCCGGTTCTCCAAACTACTCAAAATTTTAGCTGCCAGTTCTGCAGAACTGGTCAGAACCTGCTGAATACCACCTCTGGGGGTGATGGGAGGAGGCTTAAGCCCTGGGTGGTTCCCAACAGCTTCAAAAATTCCCACCAAAACTGTGATGTATATTGCACTCCTCTATCTGAAATAATGTGCTCAGATGCACTGTGCAACCTATACATGTGTTGTACGAAACATTTAGCTAACATTTTTGCGGAGCCAATCTTAGGCTAGAGAACAAAGTGCACCTGTTTCGAAAAAAGATCAGTAACAACCCAAATAACAGTGCTCCCCCCACTTTCAGGCAATTCCACAATAAAGTCCATTGATATTTCTTTCTATGGTGCCTGGGGGCTCTCCACAGTTTGTAAAATCCCTGTGGGATTCCCTGGTGGCCTCTTTGCCATTGCACAAATTGGACAGCTGGCCAAATAGCTTTCAATGTCTTTCTTCAAGGAAGGCCATCAAACTGCCTCTTAACCAAGTGCAGGGTTTTTACAAATCCAAAATGTCCTGCTGACTTAGAGTCATGAGCACCCTTTAGTATGGTGTTCCTCAAGCTTGAGGGCATATATAATTTGACTCCAACCTAAGCTAATCCATCATGCATGGTGCAGTCACTTTTATGAATAGTAAGCCATTCATCAACCTTTAGTGCTTCTTTAGGCTTCTCATGCAGTTCATTTGGCACCTCAGGCTCTTTCTTTCCCTGATCTCTAGTGTTTACAGGGACTGTTGTATTGGGGCAACCTAGACAAAGCATCCGCCATAAAATTTTCCACTCCTGGGATATAACACAGGATGAAATTGAACCAATTAAAGTATTGCACCCAATGGATTTGTTTAGGAGATAGCCTGCACATACCTTTCTGGGCTTCTAGATTTTTGTGGTCAGTCCATATCTCAAATGGGGCCTTTGCCCCTTCCAGGAAATGCTTCCAAGTAAGTAGAGTCCACCACACTGCATGTGCCTCCTTCTCCCCTATCGCCTACCTCTGTTTAGTCTCAGTAAGTTTCTTAGTGGTGTATGAACATGGCTGCAGCAACCCCCAGACATTCTTTTGCAATACACCGCCCCCACAGCTACATTGCTTGTGTTTGTCTGAATTACAAATGGAGTGTCCGGGTTATGTCATGGGTTCTGCTGCAAAAAGTTGTTTGAGTTTTTCAAATGCTGTTTGAAACTCCATGGTCCACTTAAATGGCTGGCTTTAGTTCAGCTTCCCCTCACCCTTAGTTTTTAAAAGCTTGGTTATTGGCAATGCAATCTTTGCAAATGAAGAGATGAACTGCTGGTAGAAATTAGCAAAACCCAGGAAGCTCTGCAATTGCCCCCTAGTGTGGGGAAGGGGCCCATTCTAGTATTGCCTTTACTTTTTCTGGGTCCATTTCCACTCTTTCATTTGATGAACCCAGGTAATCAATCTTATCTTGGTGAAATTCATACTTGGAAAGTTCTGCATACAGTTCAGCGGCTCAGAGCCTTTAAAGAATGCCTACATCAATCTCACATGTTCCCCCATAGTTTCAATATATATTAAAATGTCAACCAAGTATACCAACACTCTATTGTACAAAAAGTCATGTAGCACCTTATTGATCAGTTGCATTAACACCACAGAGGGGCTGCCCCTTGTAGACTGAAAGGGAGCACCTGGAATTGGAAACATCCCAGAGGGCAATTAAACACAGTTTTCCATACATCACCCTCTTTGATCCAAACCCAGTAGTAAGCTTCCTGCAAGTCTAACTTAGTGAGTGCTGCCCATCTCTGGCAGGTTGGGTCGGCTGTATAAAGCATGTTCTTCTGTCCTCTCTGGCTGAATACCATCAAGTAGGCAGATCAGCATTCGGGGCTCAGGATCCTGGACAGCCCCCGGTTTCAGGGAGCTGGTTGAAGTTTTAGAGATTTGGGTTAATGTCAGTGTTCCAAGTAACAAAGTCCAAAGAAAAAGTCTCAGAGAACATCGTCTTCACAAAGATCCATTTTATTAGAGATGTCATATTGGCATATCTGGGAAAAACCTGAATCTGTGAGTTCCAGGTTTTCCCTAACTCAAAGAAAACTCAAAATCCAATCCCTGCATCCATTACATGGTCCAATCGTTACTTCATTCCAACTGGAGACTACCTCCAGACATTCCCCTCCAGGTGCAGGGTAACATGTCCTTTATTTTCTGAAAAAAGAATTACACCACTCTTTGAAATCCCCCTCCCAAATTCCCAGGTATTGAATATGGCAGCCCAGAAGCCTCAAAGAAAAATGGTTTCCAAGCTGACACATATATCCAAAAAAGTGGGGATGAACAAACATTTATTTTGTTTTAAATTCACAAGTGACAATTTTGAACAACATTCAAGAGAGCTGGGATCAAGTCAAAAACATAGAGGAAAGCTAGATGTCAAAGAGACTTTCACTGTGAAATGTGACAAACTGACAGAAGCTCACATTAACTGTATCTGCACTAAAGAGATCAAGATTCCATAAAGATTAGAGAGACAGTATTGGTTCTTTTGGATTGCACCAGATTGGTTTGCCAGATGTGCTTGAGCAGAATTGATTAGTCAAAAGGCACAAGTGGCAAGATGATGTGAGACAAAGGCTCGCTAAATATAAGCAGAGATGTATTCAAGACATTCTGATACAGACAAATGAAATAATTATCTCTTACAATGAAAATGAAGGACAGATGACTGATGATGAAGATGAAGAAGAATGTGATGAAAGTTATGAAAAGGTCTTAGACCAAACACGCATGCACTCTACTTCAAAAGACAAAAGACAGAATACAATAGATTAGAAATAACAAATGTTGCTATGTAGAGCATAAGATACAGTGTTGATCTTTGTGCCACAGCAGCCTTCGTAGATGTTGGCTTGATCACCAAAGAAGTCAAGAGACTTATAGTTGACTACAATAAAGAAAAGAGAGCCCAGGAAAAAAATATGAAGTCCCTAGATAAAAAATTTGATGAGCTTGGTAAGAAGGGCGAAATAGAATGCATCTTCTTCAACACCCTTACAGATGCAGTTAAAGATGTGCTGAAAGCCAACAATTCAGATCATCAATTCCCCAGTACCATCAAACAAGAACATTATTCTGTGTACAGTGAGCTGAGTGGAAAATATCTTTATCATTTCACTCCAAAGAAAGGCTCAAAACAGGAAAACCTGCTCAAGTGATTGCAGATAATCTGGTGTATTTCTTAAAGAAGAAAGGCATTGGCAAAAGCTTGAAGGCCATTGGATGAGATTCTACAAATGTGCAGGTAGTACCATGCACTGCATAGAGGGGAAGCTTGACCGGAAGTTGATCTGGTTGGTGTGTGAACTCCACATGAATGAGTTACCCCTATGACACTTAATCACAAAATTGGATGGGAAGACCTTGTCTAACAACAAATGGGCAGGTAAAATTGGCAACATGCTTGTCCCTGTGACAGAATTTGATACTGATCCTTCAGAGTTTCAATTTGTGAGTCTCTAATTTTACTGAGTAATAGTGTTGTAAGGATCTCTCAACAATCAAGCGTATGGATATAGGATCACACAGGCAATAAAGACAGGAGAATTTCCCACAGATCTTACTCTTCTGGAAATTGGCCATTCACACTGGTTGACAACTGCAAATAGGCATTATCAAATATAGGTTTCAAAACATGGCTTTAAAGGCAAAACTTTCCAAAACTTAAGAATGGTAGCGGAATACATCATTGGTATGTACTACCCTTGCTGGTTCAACATCAAAGTAAAACAGTTTTGCATTGAAGGCCCAGACCATGTGTTGTTCCAGATGCAGCAAGTCAGACTGCAAAAGAAGGTTGTAGTAGATGCTGTTTTGCCAACATACAGCACTCGGCATGGTATGCTTTCGGTGAAATGATAATCCAACATTCTTGTATTCAGATAACATTCAAGAGAGGAGAGCTGGTGTGCAAAAGATAATTGACTTGAGGGGTGCAGACGATGATGCACTGGGAGATACGTGCAAGAAAAATGTCTTTAATCAACACCAGAGCATCCACTCTACTGGAGCTGATTGGGCTGAAGGTACATATGAGCCATCTTTGATATGCAAACTGACTACAACAGAAATAAAGAAGTTCATTGACGAACCAATGCAAGTAACACAGTGGCCTTGTCATACCCCATCAATAGAGAGATGTGTGAACCAGGTCACAGAGACAGCAAGCAGAGTGTATACACATGAGAAACATGAGGGTTATATCAGAGGTCAAGAAACAAGTTGGCAGCTGATTTCGAAGAACAAATCAAAACATTGATGAAACTCACTTAAACATTTTTGTAACTCAGATAATTGCTTTCCAATGTTTATGACTGCATTGTTTTTGCTTAGCTAGATAAGATTTGTTAGGACTATCAGGTTTGCCTAACATGTTTGGGTGAATAATATACTAACCTGGTTTGTATATTGTAAAATATGA
>JANHFN010017452.1:0-13627 GCA_032468175.1 Toxicocalamus goodenoughensis
TGACTCCAGCCTCAGTCCACTCCTTGTGAAAGTCCCCAACACTTTTGAATGGCCTTTTCCTGACAATCCTCTCCAGGTTGCGGTCATCCCTGCTGCTTGTGCACCTTTTTCTTCCACACTTTTCCCTTCCATATAATGGTCTGCATTTTCTCTTATCTAGCCCAATTTTTGAACCTCTTTCTTTTGCTGGCTTCCCTCATGGCACAGGGTGAGATTAAGGCCACCTGATGCCCTAAATATCACAATGGTGTCTTTTGGCCCTCCCACCTGTTAACTCAAGACATTAAGATTCACTCAGTAAGTGTGAAAGTGAAATAGGAGATTAAAAATTCATTTTTATTCCAGGCCATGGGGGAAACAAATAAACAACTCTGTAGTACTCCCCTTCCCTTAGTGCCCCCCAAGCATTTGCTTACTTTGCTTAATGGTTAATGGTTTGCATTCTGTCTATAACCTTATTTTCATGTTTGTCTTTGGACCGCAAACCCTAGATCTTGAATATCAGGCTCATATTTTTGACTTTCTTGCTTCTTCACACACCTATTAATTGTAACATATTTTCTAATGACTTGTTTTGAAGAACTTTCATATCTTTTTGGAAAAAAATGAGTTGATTTTAATATTACATAGCTGTGGATTTTAGGATTCCCCCTCCTCCACATAGCTGGTTGCTATTTATGAGTCTGAAGGACATTCATGTAATCCCTCTTTAAAACCTTCTGAATAGAGACTTCAGGCTTGTGTATGTAGAGTTGAGTGTTATACTAAAATTGTTTAGCAAACTTGTATGTCATATTTGAGACATGACATTAAATGCATGAAGCAAACCATATATTATTTCCAAGAAAATTGTAACTATCTCCTTGGAAAATATGTGAATAAAGCATGAAGTATAAAATACTAATTAGCCCCAGCACTCACTCATACAATTTCTTAAATCATAATAGATTTTGTTTGGTTTAGACTCAGTAAATTATATAAACCCAGCCTTTGTGACTTGTAAATCACAGTTTATAGCTTAGCATTTTATGTGAACTTAGCTGTAGAGTTATTCCATATATCATGGTTAAATTGAATTTGATTAGAACAAATGATTCTTATTCACTGAAGTCAAAATTACATTTTAATATACAACATTTAACCAGGCTATTTGTGGTTTTCAGAGAAAAATCAGTGGACTGACAATCATTTTCCCAAGGATGTCTCCCTCTCTTAAAAGCCACTGCATTTTATCACCTTGACCTTGAATGCCTGTATAATAAACTGTTAAAGACACATAATTGCACCAATATACCATACTTTCCAAATTCTCCAGGATCATTCCTTGAAAAAGAGAACACTAAGTCCAGACCAAAGTGCATCTGATATCAATTCACCATTTCATCTCAGTGACCACAGCAGATTTATGTATAATAATGTTAAGTGTCTCATGCTTTTATTTACTGTGTTAAGCAATCCACTTGCTCTTGTGACATTTGAGGTCTAAGAAATTGTCACCACTTCTGCTTGCAAACTAGATTGAAATTCAGCAGTAAATTTGATCCTGTAGAAATTTGCCACAATCAAGCCATTAAAAAACTCTAGAAGTTGACACTGAAAATGAATGAAAAATCTCCATTTTAAAAGATTCAGCAAAGTTTGTACTGTAGTTCAAGTAGATGATTTTTACATTCACCTTCAGGATCAAAACATGGAGGAAAATGTGATCCAATCAGCCACCACTGGATCTGAAAAACACAAAAGCAGTTTGACATTTCACAAAGCAATTCTGAGATGGAAATATGTTAAATATATGGAAATATGTTAAAGATAGCCACTTGTCTGAAATGCTTTATTTTTCAATTAATATATTTTATTATTTTAGAGAAAATGTATAAATGAAAAAATCTGAAATGATAAAAAAGTTAAATAAACTTAATCCTATTATGGCTCAATGTGGTGGCGAACCTATGGCACACGTGACAGAGGTGGCACTCAGAGCCCTCTGTAGACACATGTGCCATCACCCCAACCCAGCTCCATCTGTCACGTTTCTCTCCTTAGTGCAGGAGTGAAGTGCCCCTACACTTGCCTTTGCACGAAAAGGTATTCTGCCTTCATCGCCATACATTTGCTGTTGCTGCCTCCATGGCCTGCCCTCTGCTCTCACAGTGCCTTGTGCAGCACAGTGAAATTTAGCATGCTTCACAATAGGGAGACGGGGTCCCTTCCTCCTGGAGCCCATTACAACATGGAGCCACAATGCGACCCTGCAGCGTCAACGTCTCACTCTCGCATCCCAGATGTCAGTTGCTTTTCCTACAGAGCTGCTGGAGTTGTGATGCCCCACCTCCTTGCTGGCTAGCTGGTCTTCGGCTCTCCGCCGACTAGCTGGTCCTCGGAACACTGCTCCTGGGCTTGTTGGGCTCTGGACATCAGATTACCACCACCCAGCACCAGTTCAGAGGTTCCTTTCCCTGCTCTGGGGGAGAGAGAGGGGGGGAGGTAGGAAAAGAGAGAGGGAGGGAAAGAGAGAGAAAGAAGAAGGAGGGGAAGAGAGAGAGCGAGGGAGAGAAAGAGAGTATGAAAGGGGGGAATGAGAGGGGGAGGGAAAGAAAAAGGAGGGAAAGAGGGAGGGAAAGAGAGACAGGGAGGGAGGGAAAGAGAAAGAGAAGGAAAGAGGGAGGGAGGGAAGAGAAAGGGAGGGAAAGAGAGAAAGGAGAGAAAGGATATTACAAAAGTTTTTTTCTGTATTATTGTTGCTAAACATCATAATTCAAAAGCAGAAAAAAATGAAGGGGCATAAAAGTGCATTTATCATGTTTTTCTTAGAACAATTAGCTGAATTCTGCCTTGTTTATCATTATTTTAGGTAGTAAAACCTCAGTATTCAGGTTAAATTGCTGTGTTGGCACTTTGCGATAAATGAGTGGGTTTGGGATTGCAGTTTGGACACCCATCTCCAAAAGGTTCATCATCACTGTCTAGTTGATAAGTCTAAGACAATGGCTAGGTTCCCATAGCTACAACCTACCTGACCTCATGATAGTCTACCATATACTAAAATGTCTAACCTAATCACAGTATGTTTCTAAGAACAAAACACAGTATGTTTTTAAGAACATTCCAACATTGTTCTTAATCAATTGGCACAATCCATCCACTTTGGAATGGCAAATGAAACAAAACATTAAAAAGTTATGATATTTATTTATAGTTACTTACAAAGCACATTTAAAGTATTAAAGTAACCAAAAAAATCTTTACAGTCCCCAAGGCAGGTCACAACTTTTGAGCACCTCTAATGTTTGGAAATGGAAACTTGAAAATGTTGACACGCCCTAGGTGACATTGGATTAATTCTGTCAATACCCATTATTTAAATTCAGCAAATTTCCAGTTTAATAGAAACAGCTGTTATAACCAATAGCCTAACCATTTTTTCAAAAGCTAACTGCATGTCACCATCTGAATTTTACGTTGCCCTTTAAAAAGATAGTCAAAAAATTGATTCAGAACCATCACAGTTAGGGATGAGAGAACAACAACAAGCCATTTTAGATGAAACTAGCTTTCAATCAGCTTTTGAATTTTCTGTTAACTCCACTAGCTGTTGTCTTCTGTTCCTGCTTGGAATTAAGACAACAACCTTCCTCATATTTCCCTGGTTGTGACTGCTTACAGACTCAGTCTCTAAAAGTGCAGCCCAAGTTCATTTTATTTCCAATTTTCTAACTATGTAAAAGGCCTTAATAAGATTGTGATTCCTTATTAATAGTGAAAAGTTCTACAATGCTAATGAACTCCTACAAACCATTTTGGTTTTAGGGTCAATAATGTATTGTTGAAATATCAGTATGAACAATTCTGGGGAAGGGTTTTTTTTGTGCTACTTGGAATAAAACATTATATTTTGGGTGAGCAATTGCTAAATCTCTTGCTTTTTTAACTGAGTAGGAAAAAAAAACCAGTTTCCACAAGCTATTTAACCAGTCTATTTATATTTAATTAGTTATATCAGTTAAATACAGTCTATTTAGCTTATATTAGCAAGTTACCCATTATTTTGTGTATATATGCAGGAAGAAAGTGAAAGCCAAACATTTGAGTTTCACAAGGACCTCTATTAGGTGCCATGAGCTTGGATACTCTGTATGATGACCCAAAGCCATCATCATGCCCAGAATAAGAGGCAGGGAATTCACATTCGGGAATGAAAGTTATTAAAAAATTGTCTTCCCAAGTGCAGCCCTTTTCCTTGCAGAATTGAAAAGCAATTATCAATTTCTATGGGTGGGAAGAACCTTAATGTTCCTAGACTAACTAAAGGAAGTCCACACATCTTAAAATGGTTAGGTTTGAGAAACGCTGGTCTAGATAATGAATTGTACTTAGTTTCCAGCTGTTTTTGGAAATCTGACATGGTTCAGTAATGTGAATTAGCAAATCTAGATACCTTATTGAGCAATATCTGATTGGTCACTGCTGTAAATGGTTATTAACCTGAACGTTTTGTAACTTGAAAGATGGGGTATAAATATATGTCAGCTGAGGTATTTAACTGTACTTGACTGAGAAAGCTCCTGCCTCACCGTGAGAACCTATTGGACTGAAAGACATCGTTAAGGTTTGCACAATGTGCTGAATCGGGTTTCTTAAATGGTTACTGTTAAACTTGGTTATGGCTTAATAGTATGTTTCGCAAACTCCTCTCATTTGATTCGTTGGCTTTTCCGCGTATTTTGCTTATGTAAAAAATGAGCAAACATTTAGCAAACATTTAAGCAAGCTGTGTTTGTTTGGCTGCGTTTTACGATACGCTTATCCATCGTTAGCAATTTAGGAATTACGGTAATACATTCTCTGACTGTACACGGGTCATTCAACTATAAAGCAACAGCGCTGGTTGGATTTTCGTAACATGCCGAGCTGAACCCTATGAAGTTAATCTGTAGCTTAGCATGCCTGCAGTAGAAACGAAGCCAGTGCCAGGTATTAACATGGCGGCAGGTGGCATAGGCGGCTTGATGTCATCCGGATGCGCGAAGTGGGCGGTGCTTGTCCTTGGGAATGTCAGCCCAGCGGTGAGACCCGAAGTGTCGGCGGCAGCAGAGCTGCACGTGGGTACATCACCGAGCTGCGGAGAGATTAGCTGCGGTTAACTCTCATCCATCGCTCGCCTCGTGGTAAGTAGGGGGGACCGCCTCCCCGGGCAAAAGCTGCTTTTCTAGTGTTAGAGCAAAAAGCTTTCCCCGCCATTTCCCTGATTATAGGCAAAGATGCTACACGTGTTTAGGGATGTTTTTCTTTGATAGTTTCTCACGAGCAGGGAATCTAGATAAGTACCTCCCTTACCTTCTGCTTCCTGGCACAGGTAGAGCCTTGGGATGGTGAGGTTGGGTATTCCATCCAGATAGGAGGCATTGTTTTCCAGCTACAAGGAGCCTCAAGGCAAAGTTGATGACCATCAAGGTCCCTTCCAACTCTGTTATTCTGTTGGGTAGCAGATCGCTCTACTAAAGATACTGTGTGGACCCTAAGTGAGAATCTATGCAATTGCATAGGATCCTCTGAGGCTACTGAACATAATTCCCATACTATGGATTACCTGCCTTTTCTGGCTGATTGCGCATGGGGTGAGACTGTTGGTATGTCAAACTTTTCCTAAGACATATAAAATACACTTGCTGTTAGACATATTCTGATTAGCTCCAATTGTCTCTGCTATATCTGTAACGTTTGTTCCTGTAATTGTGCTAACAGGTGTAATTTATTTTGAGATGAGCACGGAAGGAGATTGCCAGATTTGCTAAGGTCACAGCCTGCTCTTGAAGTTATTAGGTTTTTGTCCAAAGTGCTCTGAACCTCATTCAAGACTTTCTCTTCAAAGTCTTGACATACATTTCTCACAATATCTCTAAAGTAATTTAATTTTAGAGGTCAGTGAACTTGTAGGGGAGAAGTTGATTGAGATTCAGGTTTCACTGGCCACGTTTTTTCAAACTCTAAAGAGGAGAAGCTCTATGAGGTTTGTGTTCAATCAATTCTTTTGTGACTGGATCAACTTCAGTTTGTTAGAATGGCCTGTTAGTAATTGCTTCTTTGAATTATTTAAGCTCATGCGTCATCAATGATAAGATCTAGCTACTTATCTCTGGCAATTATTTCTGATATTTTTCTGAAATGATTTTCTCCCCTGATTCCAAACTTCAGATTGTGTGTCCAAAATATTTAACCTTTACTTTCATTGTTAGTGCTTTCAGCAATTAGCCTGGAATTATTGCATCTGATATGGAATGCCTAGAATCTTGCAAATCTTGAGATAAAGCTCAGCCAGACACTTGTAGACTAATTTTGACAAACAAAAGGAAGCTTTGATATCCTCCCCAATGAGTTATTCTCCCCTTTATATATGATTTAGAGTTTTCAAGATGATGCTTCCTGGTCAGAAGGCAATTGTGAGAGTGAATCTCTGAGACAGGATACTCCTATGTAAGTAAGCAAATGGTAGAGGTTTCTCAAGAGGAAGCTAACATATGCTCATATGCCCTAATTTGTTGACATATTCAATGTAGATGGAAAGTTTTGTGCAGAGTGCCCTTGACTAAGAACTTGCAGCTTGTATCCAGTTGAAATTCTGTTTTTTAGCCTATGTTATCCTTAGGATGGGTGAAAGTAACCTATGAACTTAATTTAATATAATATTGGAGACATTATGTGACATTAAAAAAGGATGTGGCTATTGCTACATTAAGATTGATTATTGTTGACTCATAGCGATGTGACTGGGCAGAGGTTTGGCATTATCAACCTAAAATAGTGTTTATGGCTGTGAGATTAAAAGTTGGGGGTTTTTGAATGAAGGTCAGTCTACTGAGAGGGGCAGTGGAGCATCTGCCTTGAAATTCTTCCTCAACTGCAGATAAACAAATTGGCTATATATCTGGCCACATACTGCCTTTGGAAGAAAACCAGTTCTCCACAGAATATGAATTTAATAGAGAGCAAAATGATCTAGGGATTTCTTGAAGCAACTTATTTAGAGTATTGAACTTATTGAATTTGCATTTGAGGGGCTGCCACAAGGAAAAGGGGATTGACTTATTCTCCATAGTACCAGAGAGCAGGACAAGAAGTAATGGATAGAAACTTGTTAAAGAGAGATCCAGCTTAGAAGGACAAATTTTATGACAGTGAGAACAATTAATCAATGGAATAGCTTGCCTCACAGAGTTGTGATACCAATAACACTTACACTTATATACAGCTTCACAGTGTTTTACAGCCCTCTCTAAGCTATTTACAGAATCAGCATATTGCCAACAATCTGGGTCCTTATTTTACTGACCTGAGAAAGATGGAAGGCTGAGTTGACGAGCTAGTGAGAATTAAACTGCAGAACTGCTGGCAGCCAGCATTCAGCAGAATTAGCCTGCAATACCAGTTGAAGTGGTATATCTAGCCACTGTGCCACCATGCTCCATCACTGGAGGTTTTCAAAAATTCTGGACAACCATTTGACTAGGATGGTATTAAGTCTCATGCCTTGAGCAGGGGGTTGGACTAGAAGATCTCTGATGTCCCTTCCACCCTATGACTCTGTATTCTTTATAGGATCCTTGGTGCTTTCTCCTTGACCCTCAAACTTGCAATCTTTGGTTGGCAAGCCTTAACAAGCCACTGCCTATTTTGCAATTGCCTTAATTCCACTAACTATGCCTTCAATATCCCTAGGCAGAATTAGCTATTAATCCTGCTTATTTTCCAGACATGTTTTTCTCTGTTTAGAATACTTTCCTTCATAATATTTTCCCTCCCCAATTTTGTTTACAGCATCAAAGCTTGCTGATACTTTCATACAAAGAGAAGAGAAATCAGTTGTGTAAACTAATTTTCTTTTTGTGTTCTTTAAAGGCCTTGCTCATTTCAGTGTTCTTGATGATTGCACAAAGTAAAGCCCTTTACATAATAAATCTATTTCTCTGCAGTCTTTCTGACTCTTCATTAATTTCCAAGGGAGCCTATTTTTGGCTAAACTTGAACTGCTAGATCACTGAGGCGATTTGGACCTAAGATTTTTCAAGCTACTAAGCCGTTTCCATTTACTTTCATTTTTCTCTGTTACTAGTATATTATGCTTCTATTTTCTTTTCTCCATGTTTTGTCATTATAGATTGTGTGCCTGTGGGGTCAGGCCTACCTCAGTTTACTTAACAATTATTAATCATGCCTAGATGAGAATGTACCCAAACGCCAAAATAACAAAAGATTTGGTTTGCTGTTAACACTTGGTTCATATTCTAAAATGCCAGAAGAACAGGCTACATAAATATTAACTATATTGGAACAATATGGTTATGTTTTCCTTTGTTTTGTCATTGCTACGGGGAGCCTCCAGGGTCAGGCAGAGGAGCCACTGTTTGTGGTTTTCCACAAAGGATAGGATGGTATCTACTAGTTCTGCAGTCAATTCACTATGACTCTTAACATCCACGCTTGGCAAGCTTGTTTTCTACAGATAGATTGGAAAGAACAATCGCTGGGCTGGCAAATTCTGTCTGGTGTCCTTAAATGTATTGCAGTCAGACCATGGAAGCCACAGATTCTCTCCCATACAAGGAACCTGTGAAGATCTTCACAATCTACTGTAGTTATAAAAAAGAAATCTGTAGTCTGTCTCTGCCATGACTGGACTGCTATACCATTTGGGGCTCAAAATTGCTAAGACACGGGCAGAGGCTGTGATTTCAAAGGATGGCAATTACAGGTAGTCCTCAACTTACAACAGTTGGTTTAGTGACTGTTCAAAGTTACAATAGCACTGAAAAAAGTGAGTTATGATGGATTTTCACACTTACGACTGTTGCAGCATTCCACATGATCAAAATTTGGATGTTTGGCAGCTGGTTCATATTTATGACATTGCAGTGTCCAGGGGTCATGTGATCATTTTCTGGCAAACAAACTGAATAGGGAAGTCAGATTTACTTAACAACTGTGTTACTAACTTAACAACTGCAGTGATTCACTTAACAACTGTGGCAAGAAAGATCGTAAAATGGTGCAAAGCTCACTTAACATACATTTTGGGCTCTCTTGTGATCGTAAGTTGAGGACTACCTGTATTCCATTCACACTGAGCTCTTGTTTCTCCTGGTCTTTCTCACATTATCTGAGGAGGAAATTTGGGTTATAGGTTAAGCCCTATAAGGCTTTCTATCTTTGCTTTACACTTTTTCTGTCTCAAGGTCATTTTTCACTGTCTCTTGTTTCAGGCTAGTTTCCTTCAGCAGCTGTTGTCTAAACCTGGAACAGGCCATGCTTCTGTCTCAATAATGTCATTTCTCACCATCTCAAGAGTTTTTGTTTGGGTTCCACTTGACTGCATATTTCTTCACTGATGCTGAGGGATTGCTAATGGCTAAGAGAAAGTTGCCTGTTTTTTTTGTAGGCCCCCAGAACCATAAATGACAAGAGTTACTTTCAAATAGTTTCCTTTATTGTTCTTCACCTATAGACAGAATTTTGCCAGACTAAAACAACTCTGAATAATTACAGATATACTCTGAAAAGAGCTAGAGAAGAATTGTTTTAACTCTCTTTCTGCCAATGCTGCCTTTTGCCCTCTGGAATGCACCCCCTCCCTCCTGGGAATCCAGGCTACAATCCATCACAGTTTTTCTGTCCTGATTCTGCTGAAGAATTTAAATTTAAATTAAAGAATTTAATTTAAAAATATTCTGGATGTTCCTTTTCTTTCATGAGACTGAAATCTCTTCCATATTTAAAAGATTAATGAACTATCAGGTGAAAGTTAGCTAAATTCAATAGGCGAGAGAATGGTTTTAGAAAACCTTCTGCTATCTGGATTCTCAGAATAATTCAGAAAAAGATTTTTGTGATGGGATTCATTGTGGAAGAGAATGTTCATTTTTCCTGCTTGTGTAAACACTGAGCCATCTGAAGGCTTTTTTCATCTTTCTCCATCAGAGTAATTTCAGAGCATTAATTACCACATCTTTTCTTTTCCAAGGAAAGTATTTTGTAGGCTCCAAATTACAGCACTCTGCTTATCTGTTTTGAAACTGGAATGATAGATGATGAAATGTTTTGCACACCTCTGAGGTCAATCTGATGTCCCTCAGTGATAAAAGCTAGACACAAATTGTCGGAAGGCTTTTTAAACGGGGCAATTACATGTTTTGTAATTTTTTACACACATAGGGTATATTTTCTTGTAGTTATAAAAAGAGCCCAGCCTCTTTTGTCATACAGTATGCATATAAAAATATTTTGACCTCTGTCTCTGTAACTTATCAGATGAAGTGGTAATTGTGTGTGATGGCTATACAGATTGAAGATGGAGGCTACCATAATTTAATAATTATATTGATTGACACAGGCTTATACACAATCTATTAATGCTAGTAAAACTTAATTGGTTTCTTTCTTTTTTTTGCCTACAAGGAAAGTATTTTTAAAAAAGTAAGAGTACGGAGGGATTACAGAAGAGAGAGGGAGTTGACAATTTTTTATTTATTTGATTTGTTCTTCTCACATATGTGATTCTGGATAATTTGCAACAATTAAAAGCAACCAAAACAAAAATATTAAAATAGAAACAGCAAGCATACAGCCATTTAAAAACCAATGTTAAAAACTCAGTTCAACATAATCACAGCAGGTGACTACAAGCCATATATTTGGACAAAGGAGAAAAGGAAATGCAAAAAAAGATAAGCTGTGTAAACGAGAAAAGAAAGGAACAATATTCATGGTTCTTATAACAACCTTTGTATATTAAAGACACAGGAGAGATTTATTCATCTGCCTCGAAACTAGAAATATTTTTAATCCTATGTTAATTTTGCCTACAGTATGAACCTGTTTTAATTGTTTATAATTAATTGATCTCCTGAATAAAGGGTGTATAATATAACTTTCTCCATTTCTAGATGACCACACCCAAGCTCTACACACAGAAAATTAATCTGTCAGTAGAAATCCTAGTTTATCCTTCATGTCAGTACCTCCTTTTTCTAATGGAGCAGGGCAGTTCATTGTAGGAAAGAATATTTTGTAATCGAAACTCAAATATGCATTTCAAAGTGCTATAGTTCAGGGGGAGACTCTGTTTTTTCTGCTTGTGTGAATGAGGCTTGAGAATTGTGCCTGTGTGTTGAGAGAGAGGGAGAAAGGAAGAAAAAGAAAGAAAGAAAAACATTGTAGGCAAGAAGCCTTGATTTGATAGGGTTATAACCTCAAGATAGTTACCACACACATGCAACTAAATGATACACCAACTATACCAGTTATCTATTAATTACTCAACTGGATCTTTCAGCATCTGGGTTGCTAGTGTCATAGTTGGCTGCCTTGGTGTGTGTACTAGCATATTTTATTAGGAAAAAAATGTTGAATGTATCTCCTGCTGATTCTCCTGACTGCTGTTTTTGGCCTGCCCAGACTGAGTACTTTGCTCTGACACCTTCACTCCTGCTGTGCAAGTTGTCAACTCCACCCTGCCTCTGCTGTTGAGAGTTGGATGGACCTTTGTGCAAAAGGCCAGAAATGTTTTTGGCTTGAACGGGTTACAGCTGGTTGCCAGCATTTACCCTGTTTGGAAGCCTGCCAATCCTTGCTGGGTCAAGAAAACTTTCCTTGCTCAGTCCTGGACCTTGAGATTCTGAGGTGACCGAATGAAGGTCAGAACAATGCGTAAGCTGAGCTTTTGTTGGAATTTGAAATGAATGTCTCCTTGGACATTGTATGCTCTGGCATTCTGTTCACTTGCAAACTTGCATTTTCTTTTCTTTCCTCCAGATTGGCTATTCTTGATCATGCCAGCCTCAACAGGATCCTGGATGTGAAGTACTTGTTTGGCATTTTGGTGATGGACTGCTGTCTGCATTTCCAGCAGTGGACAAAACAGAGCCTGGTGCTCTGGTAGAATTCAGCTTAGCCCTACCCATGATGGGTGCTTCTACATTATGAACAAGAGTTATTAACAAGCTGGACTCTTCAACAGCTGGACTCTCCAACGGTTTCCACCAGCCACTACTTTTTCAAAGGTGTCAGCAAATTGTATCACACCAACAATGAAGTTTACTGTGGCAGACTATGCTATTTTTGTGCTGCTGCTAGTCTTCTCTGCAGGGATAGGACTCTTCTATGCACTGACTGGTGGGAAGCAGCGCACTGTCCAAGAATTTCTATTGGCCAATCGTAGCATGACCTTCTTACCTCTGGCTTTTTCATTACTTGCCACTTTCCAGTCAGCTGTGGCCATTCTTGGTGTCCCCTCAGAAATCTATCGCTTTGGGACTGAATACTGGTTCCTTGGTTGCTCCTATTTTCTGGGGCTTCTTATCCCAGCTCATATCTTCATCCCAATCTTCTATCGCCTGCGACTTACCAGTACATATGAGGTAAGTGTTGTACATAGATTCTATGGACATAGAATATGAGAATTGACACCAGCATGTTTAATATATTGTATTTTATAGCTTTACAGAAACAAATATTTTCAGAGTATTGCTGCCTCAGGGAGAAAAATGTTTGAAAAGATAACATACAAGTTAAATGCATAAAAATACCTGCATAATGGATTAGAGTTATCGATAGCTTACTCTGTGTTTTATCCTAGAGTGAAAGTGTTTAAATGATAGCCAATGCTTGTGGCTTAGTTGGCAACATCTACTGTTATAAATTCATCAATACAGAGTAAGGGTATAACTGTGGAGGTTTGGACATAAAATGAAATATGGGGTGCATTTCTGTTGATAGGTACTTTGTACTGCTCATAGTTGCTCATCTTTGCTCTAACTCCCATCCTTTTGCTGGGATGGCATTTAGAAATTCCCTGAAGGACCTGGTAGTGCCATCAGACCTGGGGATCCCATGGATGTGGACAGCCTGCAAGATGGTGAAGTCCATACATTGTAGGGTGGCATTTTCTTCACTGTTAATTTTTTGGTTGATCATGTTCTATATTCAGACTTTGTATGCTCTGAAGCATTTATGGCAAGATTTATTTAATATAGCAATGACAAGTACCATAAATGTATTATGTTTTATAACCAAATTACGTGTGAAAGCTGCCAAACTATAAAATGGACCTTGGTTCTTTAAAATTATGACAATTTACTTCTTCCTAGAACTATATCTATAATATATTTGCCCTATTATCAGTGAGAATAAGAATATAAGTTGGTTGCTTTTAAAATGGTTATAATGGTTTTTGGACTTTTGTATTAGAGTTAGACAATCAGATTTGTGCTTGAGAATGCTGCTCATCCTTATACATGACTCCTGAAATTCATTAGTGCCAGGCTCTGTTACCTGAACCATTATTTTGTATCCGGCTGTGTCTTTTGGCTGGGGGAGCTCAGTATTCTTCTTAAAAAAAAAAGTAGATCCTACAAGTTTGAAGATTGCTACCTCGGATGTTACTGGGCCTAATATTACAGAAGCACAACTAGTTCTTAAACCAAGAAAAGCAGCAGCAGCTCCTCCAGTTTTCCTAGGGAATAGCAGATGTCGGGCCAAACACTGCATGTTCCCCTAACTCCATATTTGCAATGGAGTTTTCTTCATTCTTGTGGTAAAGCAGCTCAAAAGGAAAAAGAAAACAAATATGGACAGGTTT
>JANHFN010017581.1:0-13615 GCA_032468175.1 Toxicocalamus goodenoughensis
TAATAATAATAATATAGGAAATACTAATGCTCTGATGGTCATTTTGAAAAATCCTTTCTTAGTGAGCCCCTAGAAGCTAAGAGGAACATAAGTGCCAAATGTCAAGTTTGTAAGCTTTACGGTTCTGGAGATTTTGTGATGATGCATGAGTTGTATTTCACTTTTATATAGATAGATAAATTCACTTCTCATCTCTATGGGTGGTATTTTTTTTAAAAAAAAAACAGCCATTCTGGAGAATGGATTCACTTAATGACCATGTAGTTCACTTAATGATCCTGTCATTGGATTCACAACTGTAGTGATTCACTAACAACAGCATTAAATGGTTTTAAAATCGCGTCAAGTCAGGTGGTTGGCCCAGTTAATGCATTTTCTTAAGAAAAATGGGAAAATCGATATACATGCTTAAAAGGATTTATGGAAAATTGGATCAGGTTACTCCATTCCAAATCTGAGTAGAATATTAGTCAATAGCATGAAAGCTGGAGATCTATGGGATATCCAGGTTCCATGATCGTTAGTGATGTTGGGAATTGATCTAAATCTTGGGGAAACACCTGATCAGGAAAGACAGGAGGCTGTCCAAAAATATTCCAATTTGTAATGAAAACATTTCTCTACCCCTACACGCGTGGTTCATCGGAGAAGGAGATGTCAAGAAGCTCCAGCATGAATGCAACATGACTCAGAAGTTAAAGCTGGAGAATAGCTGGCCAGATGTTTACAGATTGGATCTGGAGCACAAATTTCACTGTACTCGGAGTCTAACTTACAATCACAAGGTAAAGAGATGCAGTGGTTCCAAAAAGGTGCAAAACCCAGTAAGGAATATCTGAAATGGTATAGGGTCTTCTGTTGGACTAGAAGACCTCCAAAGTCCCTTCCAGCTGTATTCTGATTGGAGGCGAGGGGATTGGATAGAAGTTGGGCGTGAAGACAGGCAATGGTGGGACGAAGCAATGGAAAGAAACTACCTGGATGAGTGTCAGCCCTTACGGGTAGATGAGACCAGGAAATTAATTCCACAGGAAGGCTGAAACTACTTTTTATTGAGAGTGGTTGCAATAACAGGCTCTTGCAACTCTAAAAAGACCAGAGAAATATTGACATCTGGCTGTGCTATACTACTCCCCTTCTTACATGTATGTGAGTGAAGTTTCTTCTGCATATTTTCTGGATTTCAGATTTGCTTCATTCTCCATTGCTTTGGTAACACGGAGATCGTGGATAACTCCATCTAAGTCATCTTCGTTATAGCAATAGTACTTAGACTTATATACCGCTTTATAGTGCTTTTACAGCCCTTCTGAGATGCCAGAATTGATGTGCTACCTGGGAAGTATTTGAGTGTGTGTATTGTCAGTAGAGGATAAAATCCTTGGCAATGTTGTAGATTAGATACTTTTCTCACTTGATAATGGACATGGATGAGGGGGTAGAGAATGAGAATTGAATCTGGGTTGGAATCAATTCTTCCTTGAGGAAAGGGGATGGTTATTCAGAAAGTGGTAGGACTGAACTTGCAGAGGACTCTGGAGGATGGAAATGTCTCTGTCCTCCTAGATCAGGAGTGTCAAGCTCACGTCATCATGGTGGCATCACATAATGTACTGGGACTTTTCCCCCCTTTGCTATACCAGGCATGAGTGTGGCCAGCCCATGATGCATCTGACCCCGGGCTGGGAGTTTGGTAGCCCTGTCCTAGATCTTTCATTGGCTTTCAATACATTCAACAATATCCTTCTGGATTGTCTGTGATCAGTAAAATTCTGAGAACAGTGTTGTGTGGGTTCTGCTCTTAATGGAAGAGAGGTCACACCCATGCACAGTTTGTCATAAAGTTTCTTAGGGATCAATCCTTTCCCTTATTCAGTTTAACATATTTATGGAATCATTGAGAAAAAGCATTGGTCTGTTTGGGTTGAAGTTCCAACAAAATTTAAATGGTATTCAGTTATGCAACTGTACCCTGGGCAAGTTGGGCAATATGGTGGAGGTCTTGGCCAAATGTCTGAAGACTGTCAAGTTCTGGATGGAAAGAAACAGGTCAGGTAAGACAGAGTGGTGATTGATTCAGAAGTCTGATGATTCCATTAGTATGCTCTTTTTGGTTCTTTGGTTCAGGAAAAAGAAATTTAGACTGGAGTTGCAATCCAGAGAACCTTCTGTCTTCCCACAGCCTGCTCAAATAATCTCCCTGTATAAAAACAAAATACCCCTCATGCATCATCACAAAATCTCCAGAACCGTAAAGCCCACAAACTTGAAATTTGGCACATATGTTCCTCATGGCTTCTAAGTGCTCACTAAGAAAGGATTTTTCAAAATGACCATCAGAGCATTAGTATTTCGTATATTATTATTAGCATGCTCTGATGCTAACGAGTTCTACTCCCCCTCCCCACCTGAAAAGAAATCTGTTCCAAAGGCAAAACACAAGCAGAGGAGAGGAGTTTCAGTTTCAGTTTCACATCAGCAAGCAGCTTTACTACAGAACAGTTGAGCTAAGCCACGCCCTGGCTCCTTTCTGTCTCCTTCTTGCTCACACAGCAAATACTGCTTCAGTTTTCAAACAGCCCTCAGCTCTCTCACACACTGACAGATTGCTAGCCAGATGGATACCAATGGATGCTGGTAGGCAGAGACAGAATTTTTCTCCTTATTTTCCTTCCCAAAAACTAAGCCTGGCCACATAGTTTCGTAGCAAAGCACGGCTATCAAGCTAGTATATTGATATCATAACCAGGATGACTTTTGCAGAGCTCTAGCTGCCATGAGCATTGCAACCTTACTGGGAACAAGTTGTATCAAAGATGGTGACTCATACATTTGTTATTTGTGGATTAGATTACTGTAACTTGTCATGCCTGGGTTTGCCTTGAAAACCATCCTGCATTTTGTTGATTTAGAACATAGTAGCACATGATGGATCAATTGCAATACTGTCACATTAAGCTTCTGCTTTAGGAATTGCACTGATTACTATCAGTAATAGTGGGTTTCTGAGTGTAATTCAGAGTGCAGGTCGTTACTTACAAAGCTCTATATGACTTAGGGCTTAAATATCTTAGAGACTGTGTTTCCTGCTAGTTTTTATTCACCGTATTCTAACCAAGGGAGATGTGGCAGGAGGGAGCCTGATGGGGAATATTGCACGTTTCTTCTAACATAGCTTATACCTTTGAACCAATGGTGCTTTTTCAAGAGGCAAGTGGACTGTCTTGTTTTTCTTGGAAAGCATTTTACTTCTCATCCAAGAGGATGAGAAGAAAAATATCTTCAAAGAAAAGCAACAAAGTCAAGTTGCCTCTTAAAAAAAGTAATTTTGGGACAACTGTGACCTTGAATGACTGAGAATCTCCATAAGCACTTGTCCATTGAAACAAAGGTGCCCCTCACCTTCATGACCTTCCAGGTAGAAACATTTTTCTGGAATTTCTTTGGATATTAACTACAACTAGTGGCTTCATAGTAAACAATTTTAGTATTTATTTTATTTTATCTTAGAATTTATTGGGAAAAATTAGCTTAGGGATTTTATTACTTTAAGTAACTATTCTATTGATTTTTATATTGTATAGACTCTATTAAGTTGCAGGCTGTACTGTAGACAAATCACATCATTAAATAAATAATTATATAGTTGTGATTTTTTTTTGCTTATATAAACACACATGATGTTTTTAATTTGGAGTACTAATGTTTCATGAATCATATAGAATAATGTAGTATCCATAGAGTGTAAGGATGATGACCTTGATGGAGTTATTCATAATGTGTTGCCCAAGAGAGGCTAAAGCACATCTCAGTCAAGGTCATCTTCCTTATTTTGTACAATATCATAGGCTCTTTACCTGTTAGCCAGGATACTATCTGATGGCATGTCAATATCTTGCATACATTGGCAAACAATGGGTCCATTGAGAGATTTTGAGGGGGAATGAGTTCAGACTTTATTTATTGACATGTTTCTAATTATTATTTAGAGTATGATGAGAACATGACAGAAGAGACATACGCATATCCAGTATACACAATCCATATAATTATAAGTAAAACTCCTATGGGGGTAAGGCAGTGGCCTCATAATTGGATTTCCAATTCAATTATCCAGGCAATTCCCCTCCGGCATTGCTTCATGCAGATCTTCTAGGGCAGAGTTCTCCAACCTTTCAGGATTGGCTGCCTGGAGTAGGGAGGGGTAGGTGCCTTTACGCACGCTTGTGCATACACGAATGGAGCTGCGAATGCAAGTGCAATGCAAATAGGGCTGCTTGTGGTGATACTAGCACACATACAATGTTCATGCTATGCTCGCAGTGATCTAGCACTTATGCTATGCTTGCAGCAATGCTAGTGCCTGTGCTATGCTTGTGCCAATGCTGGGGCTGCACTATGCTTGTGGTGATGCTAGTGCCTATGCTATGCTCACGGCATAGAACACATGTCATGGGCAATCCTGCACAGTATGTTTAATAGTTTGCATATTAGCACCACAATTGCAGCAGGAGGAATCTTTCCATCCCCAGTGATACAAGACAGAGACACTTCTTCCAGTATCATATCTCATTCTGTTCAATTTCAACCAGACAAAATGATGCCTAACAATATGCTTCTAGTGTTAGATCTTTAAAAATGCTTGATATTTTGTTGCACTGACTCTCATACTGTTATTATTATTATGAGTTCCCAATAAGTTTCCAGATTTTTCTATAACACCCATGCCTTATTTTTAGTGCTTACTTTCTGTGGGATTGTCTCCATTCCCTCCTTAGTAGAAATTCTCTTTATTGTCTCTGAAGAAAATAAGGACAGGATAATGATACCTTGAAATCTATTGGAAGCCCAAAGTCAGGGAATGCTGACACCTGATCTCAGCATATCTGAAGGATATTGGGTAAAAGAAGGTTGCATTGAGATTTCACTTTGGTAGGTTATCATTGACTAGGTAATTATGTTGTCACAACACTGACATATTGGATCTTTTTGAGCAATCATTTTTTTCCAGTATGGAACTGAAAAGTATTTCTTAATTATTAAGTGTCACTCTGCCATGTGTTCTGCAGGAAAATTGATGGGATGATAGTAGTAAACATAGGCAAAATAAAGCCCTGGGAATAGATTAATTCAAAGACTATTTCTTTCTAGTGTTCAGGTTGATTAACTGCTCTGGTTACAGGAAATCATAAATGTGAATTATAAATAAAATGAAATAAAAGTCTACAATCAGAATTTCTTCTCAACTGTGCAAAAATTCTCAGGATCTGTTGGATGACCTTTTAAAATTGAATATATATGTATGGAATTCATCTATGTTAGGGTATTTTCACACGTCATTATAGTTGTGCTTTTAAAGTTGTAGCAACGTTTCGGCAGAATCTCATCTGCCATCATTAGGCTTGTGTATTGGGTTCGTCTGTTTGTCAGGTTTTTGCAGCCATTTCTGTTTTAAATTTGGTGCTAGCGCTAACTATCCTTATCATCTTTTTGTTACTTTGTGCAAAAATAAACCTTTCCTGAGAAGTCTATAATTCTGGGAAAGGTTTGAAGAAAAAGACTAGGATGACCAGCACTAAATTGGATAGGCTCAATTACAATGGTAATGGGTACATTGTTGGAAGATTTGAAGGATCATTTTGGAAAAAGAGAATCCTAGAGCACCATATATCTACAGTATGTGGATGCTAAGAATTCACAGTGAGTTGATGGCAGATAATCAACCAACAACAAAGGTAAGAATCCACTTTTTTCATTAACAAAAAAAGTTATGCGGTTTTCCAAAGAATGGTTTATCCATTCAGTATCGTATATTCCATGTGCATCTTGTGTGTTTTCAACACACGATCCATTCTCATAAAATATACACACAATGTGAGGCATGTCATAAAAAGTTATGCTTATCACCATAGAAAAAAAGGAATGTGACAAGCACCATTAACACATGTCAAAAACAATCAGATTCTGCTTCTATTAGGATTCTGAAGAATCTGTGGGAGGAAAAACATCTAATATTTTTTATCAGCACCATTCACAGTTGGTATAATTTTACATGGTTTAACGTGGTCTGCATGCATTCCTATTCAGGTCCCAGTGGACATATTGTAAGTAATATATGCTGGTGGCTCCTATTCTGTGCAGTCCCACAAAAATACTTCCATTTCATCCTTCCATAATATCACTGCAGAAATATTAGCAAAAAATAAATAATTTTCTTGACATGATTTATAGCTTTTATGGGATGAAAATACAGAGGGTTGATTTTAGAATGCTGTTGCACAGAATCAGAATGAAATCAATAGCAGCAAGTCTTGCAATTCTTCAAAATATTTACCATATACACATTACTGTTTTATGCAATTATCTGTTTCCAGAATACTTATGGAACATGGCCAAAAATCCAATAGAAGAGAATATATGTAGCTCAGGGTTGAATGGGGAATTGTTGGTGCTCTCTGAGCTTGGTTGCTTAGAGACATTTCACTGCCTGACTAGGTAACATCATCAATGCTAATGAGTGTAGGATTTGCTTCAATTTTTTATATAACAGATTGACCACCAGTGTTGGCGGTGGTGCTTTCAGGATAGCTCTTGATAGTTTTTTGATTAGGATACTGTTTTTTATTTGATTGTTTGCCTGGTATTTGCCTGGTGTTAATCCCTGATTATCCAAATATTGGCTACTGGAAAGAATATGTTATGGTCTTCTTTTTCTTAGCCTTTTATTGTCTCAAAGTAAAGCACAAATAATGTGGTTTATTTGAATCCATGAAGTTTAAAAAGAATGTGTGTGTGTGTGTATCTATGAATATATATCTGTTTTTTTTCTCTCTCTCTCTCTCTCTCTTTCTCTCTCTCTCTCTCTGTATATATATATATGGGGGGTGTCTCCTTTAGGATTAGGTTGGTAATTGTGTTTCTTTGGAATCAGTTGGAAATTAATACATTAGTGAGGGTGTGTAATTCTGTTCTCAGGTGGTCTTTGTCAGCTAGGTGTTTGGTTCTGGAGATGAGGGTCTTGGCTACGGAGTTGATCTGTGCAGGGTGGTGATGGGATTGTGCATTTAGGTAGCGGTTGGTGTGTGTTTTTTTCCGGTAGATGGTGTGTCCTAGGGAGCCATTGGTTTTTTTGTAAATTAGGACGTCCAGGAAGGGAAGTTGGTTGTTGGTTTCTGTTTCCATGGTGAGTTGTATTTTGGGGTATACGTTGTTGAGATGTGTGAGGAAGTTGTCCAGTTTTTCTTTCCTGTGTGGCCAAATTATGAAAGTGTCATCTACATATTTGAGCCAGAGTTTGGGTTTGGGTTTGGATTTGTCTAGAGCGTTGGTTTCAAAGTGTTCCATGTATAGGTTAGTGATTACAGGTGAGAGGGGTGATCCCATGGGTGCTCTTTCTATCTGTATCTTTGTCCATTGTGGATGAAGTATGTGTTGGTTAGGCAGTGGTTGGTCAGATATAGGATGTGTTTGGGGGGGTTGTATTTGTTTTGGATGGCTGTCAAGGCTTCTTTGATGGGTTCTTGGGTGAAGAGGGATATGACATCGAAGCTCACGAGTAGGTCGCTGGGTTGTAGGTTTTGTTTCTATGAAGTGGAAGGAGTTTTGTACGTGTGAGGTGATGGATTTTGTGTAGGGCTGGAGTTGTTTGGTGAGAAATTTGGCAAGATTCTGTAGAGGTGAGCCTATGGAGCTGACTATGGATCTGAGTGGTATTCCTTCTTTATGTATCTTGGGGAGACCATAGAGCTTAGGGCATCTGGATGATTCTCTGCTAGATCTCTTCGTTGATGGGAGACGCTTTTATTTTGGATTTGGTGGGGTTTTTCTAGGTAGGTAGTGGGGTCAGTATTCAGAGGCTTGTAAGTGGGGTCTTGGAGTAGGTTGGATAGTTTGGATTGGTAGTCCAATGTGTTCATCACAACCGTGGTGTTGCCTTTGTCTGCTGGGAGAATGATTATGTTGTTGTCTTTCCTCAAGTTGGTGAGTGCTTTTTGTTGCATTGAAATTCCTTCTTTTAAGGAAAGGGATTTTAGAAAGCCAAAGTACATTGAAATGTGTGCCAGGACTGTTATTCCAAGTGCAGCTGTCTATTTCAGTTCATTGGATCTTCAACATATTTTAGTTATGAGTTAGATACTTTAATTATAAGATGAATTTGTACCGCAAATATTCCCAGGTTGGCCCTAGCTACTGAGATCAGCATGAATTTAGCCCACCAAGGAAACATTTCAGAAATGGAGATTACATTTGTTCCAATATAGGAACATTAATAGACCTCATAATTCTACTCCATATGTTAATATTGGAACTGTTTTTGCACCATAGAATTTAAGAATTTGGGGTGTACTGCTATATTATGGAATATCTCTCTTTAAATTAGGTATTCCCCTTTTTTAGGAGTTCATTTAAAATTGGTTCTGACTATAAATATAAAATTTATATTTTATAAATTCATTTATATATCCAGTTCATTTAAAACTGGTTCTGACTATAAATATAAAATTTATCTCAAAGGTCCAAGGCTGAACCTGGGGAAGGACCACAGCACACACACTCATAACAAATAACAAAGCAACAGAATAGCAAACCAATCTTTAATCTTGAAAGCCGGTCCGGAGCCTTGGTACACAGTGAGTAGGAATAACAAAGTCCCTTGCAAACTCAGTGCTGGGAGCTTCCACCTCCCAGCGCATTTTATAGTCCAGGGACCACACCCTCATGCCACAAACCCCCAGTCACCCAACATCTGGTAGTCAGCATTTGCAGCCTTCCCTTTCTTCTAGTAGCAGCAGCAGCATTTCCCCCAATGTTCTGGCTCCTCACACCATCGGCAGCAACAGCTGTCCCTCCTTGCCCACCTAAGTGACCAGCTGGTAATTGATCAGCTGGTCAGTGCTTCCCAAGCATCTGGGACCTCTTGCAGCAGCAGCAGCAGCAGCAGCCTTCCCTCACGACCGGAAGCCCGATCCATGAGCTGGTGAGTGGCCAGCTGGTGAGCAGTGGTGGAGAGCAGCACCTGGAAGTCCCACAGCTGCATCCACAGTTTTACCCTTCACTCCCTTGGCTCCCTTGGCTTTTGTGGCTGCTTCACTGGTTGATTATGGACCCTCCCCCAGGCATGGCGAACCCCAGATCAGGGCTTGACAGGACTACACCTGGAAGACAGGAGACAGAGTCATTAGACAGAGTAACACAGCCTGCATCCCCCCTTGGTTTGTGAGGGTATCTCCAATGGAACTTCCTAAACAACCATGGAGCCATTATGTCATGCTCGGCCACCAATGAGGCATCAATGGAGGGGTAACCTTTCCACCATACCAGGTATTGTAGTTTATCTCTATGGAATTGGGAGCCCAATACCTGGTCTATTTTGTACTGGTCTCCTCCTACTGGACCCAGTGGTGGGGGAAAGGGTCAGATATTGGAGTCCTTCACAAGTTTTAGGAGGCTGCTATGGAACACAGGGTGAATCCTTCGGAGCAAGGATGGGAGTTTAAACTCTACAGTAACAGGATTGATCACATGAACAATTTGGAAAGGGCCCAGGTATTTGGGGGCCAGTTTCTTGCGAGGTACTTTCAACTTGAGGTATTTAATTGAAAGGTACACCTGGTCCCCCACCTGGAATAGTTTGTGGGAAGCCCATTTTTTTCGTCAGCCTGTGTCTTTTAGGTCTTGGCTGCTTTCTTTAACACCATATTCACAGTGCCCCATATGTCCTGTATCTTCTTTGCCCACTCGCTTAGGTTACTGGAGGGAGAAGGGGCTCGAGGCCACTCAGGAATGGGCACAAAATCCACCCCTTTAATGACTCGGAAAGGGGTGAACCCTGTGCTACTGTGCACCATGTTGTTGTATGCCACCTCTGCAAACGGAAGGAGGTCTTCCCAATCCATTTGTTGATAGGTGATGTAACACCTCAGATTCCACCATGGCATTCAGTCTCTCTGCTGCCCCCTTGGTATTGAAATGGAACATTGAACTCAAGCCTTGAGAGGAACTTATTGGGCAGAACATGGTGGTGAATTTCACACACACCCCGGTTTGAGATGATTCATTGCTGAACTCCATGGAGACAGTAGACATGTAAAACAAATAGTTTTGGTAATCATCTTGCTGATGGCAGTCCAGCACAAGGCACGAATTGAGCTTGTTTGGAGAAAACGTCAATGACCATCTATATCACTGTGTGCCTTTTACTCTCTGGCAGTTCTACAATAAAGTCCATGACAATCTCCCCTCATGGCTGGGACGGATCAGCCACAGATTGCAAGAGCCCCAGAAGTTTCCCTGGCCAAGATTTCATAGGTGCACAGATTGGACAGCTTTTCACATAATCCTCAACCTCAGATTTCATTTGAGGCCACCAGAACTGATGTTTGGTGAGGTGTAGGGTTTTTAGGAACCCAAAATTACTGTCTAGTTTAATATCATGGCACTGTCACAGCATTCTGGGCCTCAGTGCATGTGGTATGTACAGTTTGCTTCCCTTCCATGCAAAGCTGTCCCTGTGCATGAGTACTTATTGATTCCCTTGGAATCAAGGGTTGGTTGACAACATGGCCTGTAGATCATGTGACAAGTTGCTCATCGGGCCTCTGAGCATTACCTGTGCAGCTTGTTGAGAGTGAGGAATGATGCCATGGATTACTTTTTCCTGAAGGCTGTTGTATTTGGGCATCCATGACAGAGCATCTTATCCACTGGGATGTACTTCAGGGCAAAGTGAAAACATTGAAAGTACTGTGTCCACTGGACCTATTTTGGGGACAACTGATGTGGGGTTTGTAGTGCCTCGAGGTTTTTGTGGTCAGACCTCAAATGGCTCCTTGGGCCCCTCCAGTAGATGCTGCTATGTCAGCAGCACCCACCAGACAGCAAAGGCTTCTTTCTCCCAAATTGCCCACCCATATTCTCTCTCTGTGAGCTTGCGGGAGGTATATACCCAGAGTTGCATCTGGCCCCATTCGTTTCTCTGCAACAGGACTGCTCCCATTACATCTCTGGCATCCACCTGAATAACGAAGGATCATCCTGGATTGGGGTGCTTTAGGACAGGCTCCCTTGTGAACAGGGCCTTTAGCATTTCAAAGGCCCGCTGGCAATCCATTGTCCACTGGAGGTTGAGGTTTTGTTACAGTGTGCTTGATTCAGAGTAAGTCAGTCAATGGCAAGGCCACCCTGGCAAATGATGGTATGAATTGCCAATAGAAGTTGGTGAAACCAAGGAAACTCTGCAATTGTTGCCACATTTTTGGTGCTTGCCACTCTAAAATAGCTTGCACTTTATGTGGATCCATTTTCTCTCCGTTGTTGGATATGCGGTAACCCAAATAATCTAGCTGGGTCCAGTGAAACTCACATTTGGACAGCTTCACATATAGCTTTGCCACCAGCAACTTCTTCAATACTTGTCATAGCAGTTGGGTGTGCTCCTCCATGGTGGTGGTATAGATAAGAATGTCATCTAGATACACAAGGACCGCACAATACAGGTGTTCATGTAACGCATCATTAATCAGCTGCATGAACATTTTCTCCTTGAATAGTACTGGAGTCGCAACTCATGAATTGACCGATTGGATGAAACCCCTAGCCAAGTTCTTGTCAATGTAACTTCATAGCTCACCCATCTCCTTGGGTGTCATCGAATACATCTTTGGCTTGGGTAGTTTGGCTCTGGGTATCAGCTTGATAGCACAATCCATAGGATGGTGAAGGGGTAGAGTTTCACATTCTTCTTCACTAACACCTCTGCTAAGCCTGCGTTAGCCTCAAGGAAAGGGGAATGGGCCTCCACCAGGGCCTCTCTAGGTGCAACCCCCAGGCCACTGTCCACCCCTTCCTGGGGCAATTCATGGATCCCCACTTATCCAGCCATGCCAGTCCCAATATAACAGACTCGGTCATCATTGCTATCATGATGAATCTAATGCTCTTCCATTTCTAATCGTACTGGCTCAGTGATGTGGGCAGCCGGAGGGGTCCCCCCAGCAATGTTCTATCCACCTGCTTGATCAAACGGGATTGGCCATCTTCTTCATTCATATTCCTAATGCCTTAACTACAGCCTGGCTGATGAGACACTGGGTACACCCCAAGTCAATCAAGGAACTATACCTCCCACGCTGTGCTGATTGGGGATTCACTATGATAATGGGAATTACGAAAGGCTGGATGGGGTTGCTTACCATTGGGTCCTCTGACCTGTCATCCTTGCTGTTGTAGGGCCCTGGCTGAAACTTCCCTAACACCATTGTGTCTACCTCCTCTGAGGACATCAAGAACTCTGTCTGGTGTGCTTCCTGGAACCATTCTGTCAAGGAGGCCTTGCGATCCTACCAGAGCTGCTGTCTGGTGTCTTCAGTGACTGTGGCACTAGCACTGTGCATTCAGCTGCCTGGTGTCTTGGTTGCTTGCACTGGAAACAGTGCAGCGGTGATTGAACAGGACTTTCCATGGGACAGGGGCACTGGGGATGGACCAGGCTCCACATGTTGATCCTGACAATCTTTCCACTGGTTTCTGAGGGCCATGGCCCACATCTCCCTTGGAACAGAACTCCCATAACCCAGCATTCCAGCATCCAAGTCCTCTTGGAATCAATAGTGCAACTGATGTGGGATACCCTGGTAAACACAGGCCTGGCATAGCTCATGGTCTAACCCTGCCCTGAACTGATGAACCAGCAACCATTCTGGCCAGGCCTGCAGCTTACCAGTGACCCTAGGAAACTCCCAGACATATTCCACTGTCAATCAGCCCTTCTGTTTCAGCGTCAGGAGCTTTCCTTCCACTTGTTGTGCATGGGTCCCATCCTCAAACTGAACTCGCAGTGCCTCCAAGAGTAGTTGAGCTTTTCATGGCCTGTTGTGACCATTTTACAAAACTAACCAGTGTTCTGTTCCCATAGGCCCATCTGCTGGGTTAGGGTGGATGCTGGTTCCAACCATAATTTCGGACTAGCCAGATTGAACCGAGTCTCCTGAGATGGAGCTGGCTGAGGTCCTGATCTTCATAGCTGCCATATTGCTGCTGACTCTGCTCCCATCTCCCATGCTACTTGTAGGGAGTATGCTGAAAACTGGCCTCCCTGAACTGCTCTACCTGCTACTACCGGGGGTGGTCGAGTAGCTTCACACACCCCTCATCATTTTCCATCAATCATCTTTCCTGCCACTCAGTCAATGGAGCCTCACTGGGGGGGGGGGGGGGTTGGCACTTGAAGTGGCCCAGAAGCTCCAGTTACTGATGAACTATGCCACCAATCCCTAGTGGACCCAGTACCCTGGATAGCCTCTGGGACCTTTTGAGCCTTTGCTGACTGCACCACTCTATGTGCCTCACACTCCTTCAGCCTCACAGCTGGCTCTGCACATTTTTTCAAAGCTTACAGCTTAGGTACTCCTTTTCCAAAGCAGACTCCGCCTCACCCACCTCTGACAACGGCCCTTCAGCCATTGCACTGGCTCCCTTCTTCCTACCTGCACTGGCTCCCTTCTTCCTATCTGCTCAACCCCAAAAGAGTCTATGGAAAAGAGAAGAGCGAAGGGGAAGAAGAGAATGGGAAAAATACAGAGAGGGAGTACTGACTTTCTCTCAAAATGTGGTCCAT
>JANHFN010017593.1:0-13614 GCA_032468175.1 Toxicocalamus goodenoughensis
CTGGCTTCGCCGCTTGCACTTCCCCTATCCTCCTCCCCACCCCCCTTAATATAGGTGCAGAGAAAGAGGCAGGCTTTAGAAAAGGAAAGGATATTTTTTATTAATTTTCTTTGTCTGAATATGATGCCCATTGAGAAAAAAGGGGGCTTCAATCCCCCCAAAAAACACCTGTTTAATGTTTGAAAGGGCCCATGTGTGACATCTGTCACTGTGCATCTGTGTGTGTGTTGTTAACTTCTTGATAAAAGAGTAGGTTCTCTTTCAGTTCAGAAGTTGTGGGAGCATCATCACTTGAGACTTTCAAGAAGAGATTGGACGGCCATTTGTCAGAAATGGTGTAGGGTCTCCCGCTTGGGCAGGGGGCTGAACTAAATGACCTCCAAGGTCCCTTTCAACTCTGATTATCTGTTATCTGTTATCGGTTAATTTGCACCAAGACAAATTCCTTGTGTGTCCAACCACACTTGGCCAATAAGATAATCTAATCTTCTAAAAGGGACATGTCTGAGATAAGGTTTCCCCTAAAGTTAAAAGTTTACTGAGCATTAAGAAAGTGAATTTTGGATTGCAAATACCTACCGCTTTTTCAAAATTCTGGGCTAGTTTCTTGTAAACTTGTGTGATATTCTTGTATTGTGCTACAAGTGATTAATTCTGAAACTTTGTTTAGCCTAGATTTTGCAGGACAGAAGAGAAAGTGAGGAAAAAGAAAGAGGACAGAAGGGCTTCTGTGATCTGGTGGGAGGTGTGGTTGATTTTATTATATTAATTTATTTGATTCTTTTTACTACTTTTACTATTTTAAATGTGGTTTTATATCTTGTAAGCCGACTTGAGTCACCATGGGCGAATAGATGGCAATATAAATCTAAGAAATAAAATAAATAAATAAAATAAAGCCCCCAACGGAGAAACAGCAAAAACTCACCAGTGCCAAATGTTGTAAACATAAGCATAGCTTAGCATAGTATTTTAATTTATAATCTTTTATGCTAAAGCCACCCTACCTCCCCCAAAAGGGAAACATTATTTAGCACCAAAGTCTTGTCATTTTATAAAGATTGTATGTTTATCTAGGACTAAAGTTGCCTTTTTAGGTTCAGTTGAGAAATTCGATATAAAATAGTTCAGGATGGTTTTAGAATCATGTCAGCTGCATCTCAGACTTACTTTTGAAAACGGAGAAACAAAGTGAATTTCAGGCTTCTCCTCTGCTGTATATTCTCACAACATTCTGACAAATGGACTAATTTGAAAACGCTCTATATTGTAGAAGAAGGGGCTAGAGAAGAAGAAAGCCCCAGATCGGGCAGAAGAACCAAACATCGGGGCAGTGGAACCTCAGTTGGGAGTCCAGAGCATCGCCTTGGATCCAGAGAGACACATTCATTGGGATGGAAGCACGCTGGGAAATGCAATGGCAGCAGTTCCTCAAGACGCTTCAACCCTCTCACTCCAGAGAAGCAAATCCAACAAGATCAAGGAATTCTCCCTGGGAAGATCCCAAGGCCTTCCTGGCCTCCTTCGAGCAGGTGGCCAGAGCCTGCCGGTGGCCCAGAGGAGAGTGGGTAACCCATCTCCTGCCAGCCCTTTGTGGAGAAGCTGAAGAGGCCTTTCGGAACCTGGACACCATTTATCAAGGGGATTACGAGAGCGTGAAGGCTGCCATCTTGAAAGGGGAAGCCACCAAAATGGAGGCCCGGCGTCAACGCTTCAGGCAGTTCTGCTGCCAGGAGGTGGAAGACCCGCGGATAGTTTACAAACAGATCCAGGAACTTTGTCACCAATGGTTGAAGCCGGAGAGACGCACCAAAGAGCAGATCTTGGAGCTGCTGATCCTGGAGCAGTTCTTGGCCAGCCTGCCTCCAAAGCTTCAGAGCTGGGTTCAACCCAGGAGGCCGGACACGTGTTCCCAGGCGGTGGCCCTGGTGGATGACTTCCTGCAGAGTCGGCAAGGGACGAAATCAGGCCATCCGGTATAGTTTATCAATCTCAGTGTTTATGTAACACAGTATGGTGCACATCTGGGCATTGTGTAAAAAACTGCAGTTACAGACAGTCCTTGAGTTATGATGGACCCGACCCACCTCCCAAATGGGACTTATGATCTGGTTTCTAAGTTCTGATTCCCTCCCATCGGTCATAATCACATGACCATATTTTGGATCCTCACCAAATGGTTCGCTTTTATGACAGTTTGCAGCACCTGTTCTTTTAGAACGATTTTGACAGAAACCTATGTTTAGTTCCAGTGTCCAGCAAAATCCAACAATGGGTTCATTTAACAACCATTGAAAACAAAAAGGTCATAAAACAGGTCTGGTCATGCAGTGCTTTAAGATCATCACAACTTAAGGACTGTAATTGTCAGGCTCAATTATGGTCATAAATTGAGGATTGCCTGCAGTTAGTTACAACTTGATGAAAACGAATGGCACTTCTGCATCATTGTCATTTCCTCTTGGCTGCAGAACTTTTGAACCAGAGACCCAAAAGTTTTTGGCATGATTTTATTTACATTAGAATTTTTGAGAGCCATTGTCAGGGCTCCAACAAATCCACCCCCATTCAAATCATAAATCTCTAGCCGCATCTCTCAGAGTAAAAAAAAATTGATTTATTTGGAGTGGCCATGTTGGCGTTAGCTGGGTGCAGCTGATGCTAAAATTCATCATTTCCCCCTTGACCCTGGTCTTCCCACCCCCTGGACATATATTCTCCAATGGGACACATCCATAGCCAAAAGTCATCAATCACGCTCTCCAGTAATATTATTGCGCGCCGACAGCTTTGGGCTGCCAAGGCAATTATCTGAGGCATTTAAGGAATGCACTGCTTTTCCCCCAACTCCCTTTCTGCTGGCAACTAAAAAGACTAAAGGAGTATTTTTTAGTTGTCATCCTTTATTTTCTTTCCCCCTTTTTATAATTCATGTTGTAAACAGGTATACTTCTTTCCCTTAACGAATTCAGGACAATGAAATTATTTTAAGAATACAGTTAGTCCTCAACCTCAATTAAGCCCAACATTTATGTTGCTAAATGAGACAGTTGTTAAGTGACCGTTGTCCCATTTTACAGCAGTTCTTGCCATTTCTCTTAAGTGAATCACTGCAGTTCCTTAGTTAATAACATGGTTCCTAAATGAGTCTAACTTCCCCATTGACATTGCTTAATCAGAAAATCGCAAAAGGTGATTGTATGATCCTGGCTCTTTGCAACCGTCATAAATATGTATCAACTGCCATGGGGATGCTGCAATAGTCATAAGTGTGAAAAATGGTCAAAAGTCACTTTTTTTCAATGCCGTTGTAACTTTGGTCACTAAACAAACTGTGATAAGTCGAGGACTGCCTGTGCATGGATTTAACCATGCAATTCTATTAGCAACCACATGGAAATGATTTGCACCTGTCTTTTTCTTGAATATTTTTATTTCCTAGTAGTTCAACTTAAAGGACTGAACGGAGTTTCCTGGTGGTCTCCTCTCCATTAATAATCAGCCTGTCAGTTCTACCACCTGCAGTGTTTGTATGCAAAGCCTCTAACCCAGTGTTTTTCAACCTTAGCAACTTTAAAATATGTTTAAACAGTACAATTAAAAGACAAAGAGCGGTAGATGCAAGCCTTTCGTATTGATTCATCACTACCAAACTTACAACAACGCAGTTGAAAATCGGCATAAAATATAGGCTCTAACAATGTTAATTAAACATATAATGTTTGTGGGGAACAACTAATGGCAAACCTCACACCCACAGGAGGTGTAGATTGACACACAGCTCTTTCTGCATACATAGAGGAAGCTTCAAATGATTGATGGCAACCGTTTCGGCAAACCACAGAAAACGAGAGTTCCTGGGGTGCAATAAAACTTTGAATGCGGTGTTCAGATCAACTTGGCAACCCGTAGCTAATAAATGTCTCGCGATGGCCGAAAAAGGCATTTTGTGGCCATGATTTGCTGCTGTTTGATTACTCAAAGCTGTCTGGATCCATTTCAGGAAATGCTCCTTCATTCTGAAAGCCAAACACCTATCAGTTCTGCCAATGTAATTGTCTCCGAAATTTCAACCGCGTTATTGTAAGTTTGGTACTGATCAATGGTGGTATTCTACTGGTTCGGCCCGGTTCAGGCAAACCGGCAGTAAAAAAATGCTACCTGTTCCGCCAAACCGGTATTTCTTTTTCCCCCCAACGATCAGCTGTTTTCCGATGCGCAGCTGTAATTAGCTAGAAAGCAGGAAATGGTCGGATTTCTTGCTTTCTGGCTAATCAAAATCGTGTGGCACAGCTGATTCCCCCCCCCCCCCGATGTTGTACTGCTTCGCCCAGGAGGCTTCTCTGAGGCTCAGTCGGGTGGTATTCAGGGGGCTCGGGGTGGGTGTTTTTCGGGAGAACCTCTAGGGAAAATTTTGACTAGCCCTGCCCACTCTCTCCGCTCTTCCCTCTCACCTCAGTCCCTACTGGTTCTCTGAACCTGGCCTCAGCTGAGCTAAAAAAAACAGCACAGTGGGTGTCTCTGAGTGCTCAGTGGTACAAGGAGAAGAAGTGGCCTGAGCACAGCTGAAGGGCTGGAATGTTGCCTTCTTTCCCAGACTCCGAGGACTGAAGCTTCTATTTTTCAGCAGATTGCAGAAAGGTAATTCTGCGACTCTGTGATTCTGTGAGCAACACAATCTGCCTGCCTGCCTGCTTTGCCTGATGTAAAAGTTGCTCTTTTTTAAAATAAAAATTTCAATATTTACGTACATGGTGTGTTATGAGTTAATTTTGTGATTTTTGCTTGCAAGAAAATTTTATGTTTTTATTATGCTTTTATATTTTGAAATTTGTGACAGATGTACCTTCTGTGATTGTTTTCACGCCTTGATGGTGTTGTGTAATTTTGTGAGTTTGCTTTGCTTGCAAGCAAATTTTGTAATGTTGCTGTTATATGGCGGAATAAGTGAGATTTGGTGTGTGTGTTTGTCCCCAATCCTCATTTTGTTGGACAGTGGACCCCATCCCCTGCTCTCTTAAAATGTTACCACACCAGTGGGATTCTTCAATGAAGGAAAGCAAAAAGCTGGTGTGACACAGCTGGGTCTTGAGTTGCAAGCAGATTGGAATTGTGGATGTGAGCCTTTTAGGCTTAATTGTTAATTGTCCTTTGAAGCTCCTACAGCTTGATGGGTTTATTTTTGTGCCTCTAGTTAAAGTGATTGCTCTGGATCATGTCTTCCTGCCTTAATGGGTTAATGGAGTTATTTTTAGCCTGAAGGCTCCACTTGACTGTTTCTATTGTCAGCTCTGTTCTGAGTTTTTTCTTTCAGCTGGTACCTCTTGGTTTTCTTAAAGGGGGAAAGGTTGGCTTGAGTTTCTTGGCACTGTTTCCTGAGGTTTCTGGTGCTGTGAGGTTTCTGGCACTGTCCTTCCAAGTTCCCACAGAACAGTGCCGCCTGGCTGGAATGCTGAAAAAAGCTTCAGTACATTTTTAAGATGAAAAGTCTAAAAAGCTTAGCTGACTAAATATGGCTTCCTCTCAATTCCCTGGCTGCTCTCTCTCTCTCTCTCTGCTCTAGCTCTCATTCCATTAGGGACTGTTGGTCCAGGTGAGCCCTGGGCTAATAATGTAAGGTAGTGTTAGCAAGGAAAGATTTTTGTGGCAATACTGGCACAAAGTAACAAACTCCCTTGGCTTGGTAATTGTTGTTCCATTTTAAGTTATTTTTCATTTATTAATAAGTTGTACAGATATCAGCTATTCTTTACATCTCATTCTTATAGGGTTAGGGTTATGAGTTAGGGTTAGGGATAGGGTTGAAATTTGTGGCTGTGCTGCTGTGAGATGTTGACTTGGCCACGCCCACCCAGTCACGTGACCAACAAGCCATGCCCACCCAGTCACATGACCAACAAGCCACGCCCACAGAACCTGTAGCGAAAATGTTTGAATCTGGCACTGATGAGTCAATACGAAATGCTTGCTTCTACCGCTGTTTGTCTTTTAATTGTACTGTTTAAATTATTAAAGGGGACTAATTGTTTTAAATTTAAAATATGTGAATTTCTTGAAATTGAAGTCCACACATCTTAAAAGTTGCCAAGGTTTACAAACACTGTTCTGAGTGGGACAGATTCAGAGACATAACCTAAGTTAACCTAGCCAGTTGTTTTTTCATTGTAGGGAGAAAATTCAAAATGCACCCAATGTAACTTCTCTGATTGTGCTAATGCAGTGATACTTAAGAAAACTGAACAGGAATTCTTATGGGCTGGAATCTGGCAATATTGTTTGGCAACTGAAGTGCCCTTCAATAATCCTCATAAGTCAAAGCAACCAGCTGATCAAGATTATGTCAAAATCAATCTCACTTGTTCTGAGTTAAAGACTCTCCTCTGTCAACTCATAAAACGTGCCTGTTTTAGTAGTTGCCATAAAAAGGGGAGGGGAGGAAGGAAATCTGGAAGAGCAGTGCAGCAGTTCGAACGAAAGTACATTCCAACTCTTATCTTTAAAAGATTGTAACTAAAATACCAGAGCTTTTGCCCATGAATATATTTAATTGGAGAACGTGAATGATGATGACACCTGGCCCGTGAATGTGTTCAATTGGAGAATCTGATTTATGAAACACCCGGGGAGAGGGGAAAAACAGGGTCATAGGTGACTATAAATTATGTATGTCAGAGTTGGCTTCATACAGGGAAGTGCCGGTATGTCGCCTCTAATAAATCCTTTGAAGTTTTTTGAAGTTTGGCTCGAGAATCATGACTTAATTAGGGCGATTGCTGGAATCCTGACATCCTGTCTCTTTCAGGGCCCCCAAAATGAAGAACTGGTTGATTTTGAACGGGCAGAGAAGGAGCCCTTGGAAACTGTGAAGAAAGAAAACATTGAAGTGGAGATCAAAGTGCCAGGTAAGAAAGTCCTTCTGCATTTGCATTTTTTTGAGCCTTTTTGAACTGAACAGCCAAAACCTACACTCAAAGCTCTTGTGCTTGATTCTGTCTTCTGGAAGAGAAGATTTTTCAAAGAAGTACAGTTTGTCCAGATCCATGAGAGTGGGACTGCAAGATATGGTTTAGCAATCCTTTAATTCGCACCCCAAAGTACCCAAGTGTTGATTTTTTCTCATGATTTGGCTGAGTGATTTGATCAGGGCAGAGCTCTATGAATCCATACGTTGCCTGATTTTCATCATGAATTTAAAAGGATTTAAATTCTCAAAGAATTGAAGAAAGCCTTGATATGAATACCAATTTAAAAATCCATTACTTCCCTGAATGGGAAGAAGATGCAAGAAAAACTAGATCCCAGTGGGTTTTCCGTTTTGACCCATGGGGAGTTTTGGAGAGCTACTCTCTCACTCTTGGATTATAGGATGTATCCTCAGATCCTGCTCAGTATCTTGTAAATGGGCATGATTTTGCCTTCTTCCGATCTACAATCTGCTATGTAACAGGGGTCTCCTAACTTGGCAACTTTTAGATTTGTGGACTTCAACTCCCAGAATTCCTCAGCCAGCCAGTCATGTTGGCTGGGGAATTCTGGGAATTGAAGTCCAAAAGTCTTAAAAGTTACTAAGTTTGGAGAGCCCTGATCTATTGTATGGTATGGTGCTCTTCACCAACTACTGGCACAAGAAGGCACAAACAAATTCCCTTTATAATGTCTGCCTCCCATCACCTGCAGGCAATGGAACCAAATCCCCAAATCACATCAGCTCGTTGCTTCCTCTCGAAGGACCTGGAGTGGTCCAATCTGGACTGGAAGAGGTAGGTGCTGCTCTGGCGGGGTAGTTTTGGGGGCAGATTTGAAATATGGTGGCGTTTATTTCTGACTAGAATTCCACCAGAGGTGAAATGCTGCCGGTTCGTCCCAGTTCACCAGAACCGGTAGTAAAAAATGCTACCGAACCGGCAGTATTCCGACACTCAGCTGGGTGATGCTCAGCTGTGCCGTGGGATATAGATTAGCTAGAAAGCAGGAAATCATCAGATTTCTTGCTTTCCAGCTAAACTAAATCGCGCGGCACAGCTGATTTCCACCCCCTCACTATTGTACTTACCTCAGAAGGCTTCAAAATGCTTATTTTTCCAGCATCCAGGAGGCTTCCCTGAGGCCCACTAGGCCAAAAACGGAGCAAGGGGGGGGGGATTCTGCGAAAGAAAAAAAAAAGACTTTTGACACTCCCCAGTCACATGACCATATAGCCATGCTCGCCCAGTCACATGATCACGCCCACAGAACAGGTAGTAAATAATTTGAATCCCACCACTGAATTCATTGTTGGCTCTGTTAGCTGGGAGTTTATTTACAATTGATCTCCTCAGACTTGGTGAAATGGCTTTTGCAGACCTAAATCCGAAGATGACACACAACTGGCCTAGAGATTCAAGAAAGCAGATAGTCCTCGACCACGATTGAGCCCAAAATTTCTGCCGTTAAGTGAGACATTTTTTAAATAAAAGTTTTTTATTTTTACATACAATAAATCCATTCCATTTCAATTATGTGTCAATTAGGTATATATTACATGTGCTTTCAATTAATGATGCCCTTATCAATATAACAATAATCACATTCCCATGTAAGTAATATCCAATATATCTATTTCAGAAGCTTCTCTTATTGCTTTATATATACATCTAGTCCATTTTAATTTGTTTTATTTTCTAACTATTGATAAAACAAATCCCATACCATGTAATATTCAGATTCTTCTTTTTCTAAGTGAGACATTTCTTAAGCGAGTTTTGCCCCATTTTACGACTTTTCTTGCCACGGTTCACTGCAGTTGTTAAGCTAGTCACATGGTTTGTTAAGTGAATCTGGCTTCCCCATTGACTTTCCTTCTCAGGAGGTCACAAATGTTGATCACATGGCCCTGGAACCCTTGCAACTATCATAGATCAGTTGTCAGGCATCTGAATTTTGATCATGTGATCACAGGGATGCTGCAGTGATCGTAAGTGTGAAAGGCAGTTGTAAGTTACTAAATTGTTCTGACCAAGGTTTCCCGAGACCATAATTAAGCACACACATAGTTAAAACAACTTTTTTTTTATTTCAATGCTGGGACTTATTTTCTTTGCCAGCCGGTAATGAATCTCAAACAGTCCCTTGAAATAAGCACCCACCTTTCTCTCCTTTGAATTGCTGCTAACAACTATTCTGAATTGCTGCTAACAATTAAAGTGCCAAATGAATTATAAAAAACTGAAGTATAAAGTCCACACACTGAGCTTCAAGGATTAATCCGAACAGAACGAACTCCTTTGCTTCCTGCAAAGCTTTCATCACCTTTGCCTGTCCTTTATGCCTTATGGGAGGGGCAATCACCTCCAAGTCTTACTCCCGAGTCACTGCTTTTGTCTCAGCTGCCTTGCCTTCGAGCAGCTCTGTGCACATGCGCCCTGGGAACAGGCTCCCCTTGTTCTTCTGCCTTGCTTCTGCCAGACTGCAGAGGTTCCGGAGTTAGCATCCCACTCCAAGATGGTTCTGGCCCCCATCTCTGCATCGGACCCAGGACCCTTGTCCGAGTCCTTCTCCAGATTCCCTGACTGGTCCCCGTTCTTCCCCACTGTCCGATTCTGCTGCTGTCTGCACAGGCTGCCGGCGAACCACAACAAGGACTACCAGTACTGAGATACAGGCTCCTGTTAGCTTCACTGCATTGATCCGTGGATTGGATACAGTATTGTAATTAATGGTTTTGGCCATGAAGGTTTATTGTGGGTTTTTGGCAATAGGACCTGATGGGAAGGTGTCTTCACCTCTTTGCAGGAACTGATGGACCTCAAAGAAACGGACGTGCGTTTGCAGGCAGCCAAGCAGAGGCTGACCCACGCAGCCCACCAGAGCACAGCCTGGCAGGTCCTGCAGGAAGAACCTCGAAACATAGGTGGTTTAAGTGAGGAGGGTACGTAGAGTCCAGCAAGGCTGGGAAACATCATCCCACCTATTTACACCTGTCTGTGTACTTATCACTTAGGGAAAAAATAGATATCTGATTTTTCCTATAGTGAATTGGGGGAGTCGGGAAAAGATAACTGTTTGGAAGAACAGAACGGAATGGTTAAACCTAACCACTTCCTTCAAAAGAAGCACAATCTACGTATTTTTTTCATGTATTATTAGTTCTTGAATGAAATTAAAGTACTGGGAAGAGTCACAATTCAAACAGTTCTCTGTCTATCTGTCTATTTGTCTGTCTGTGTCTGTCTGGTTGTTTGTTTGTTGGAAGTTGTGGGAGCGCCATCACTTGAGACTTTCAAGAAGAGATTGGACTGTCATTTGTCAGAAACGGTGTAGGGTCTCCCGCTTGGGCGGGGGGTTGGACTAGATGACCTACAAGGTCTCTTCCAACTCTGATTATCTGTATCTGATTCTTTAAGGAATGGTTAACTCTCAAAAAGAAAAATACCCTGACATCCACCTACAATCATAGCTGAAACGGATTACTGATTTGAACTTCCTTCTGTGAAGGGAAGTTCAAAAGTGAGCCACAGAAATCACAATGAAGAACTTGACCATTATGCTTATAAGCAATCTACCTAACAAATGTGGAGAAAGTCATTGGACTCAAACCTTACATGTTTTGACCTTGGCTTCTTCTTCAACCTACTGCCATTCACAGGGTCAAGTGGCAAATTGTGTCACATATCGTGTGCAGAGCAACATATGGAAATCACTTCAGACTGTTCATAAGAAGGCTGATCTCCAAAATCCATAAATATCATTCCTTGGGGAATATTTTGAAGGGACTAGGGAGGACTGGATGGATTTTCATGAGAACAAAAAAGAATGCAGACATTTACCCATCCTTGGTATTGTCTGCCATCTAGAGGATTTCTTCTTTCCTATTCATGAGATGTTTGATGCTGAGCCGAAAAGTCAGAAAGAATGTTTGTATGTCCAGAATAAATGTTTAAAATGTGTCCTAAGGTTAAACCCACTTCACATCCAGACTCAAATTAAGCTACAGTTTTTGAAACTGTTTTCTTTTTGTAATTAATTGTGGATTAATTGCATACTCTTTGCCAATCTACTCTTGCATTCTTTTCTGTTTCTTGCCTGTTTGTCTCTCTTTTATTAATTTGATTTATGTGTTGCCCATTTTGTATATATTTATTGACTGCATTATTACCTTCTTAAGAGAGGGACCTGTCATCTAATCTAGAGTTCCCCAACCTTCCTGGGTTGGCAGCCCGGGGGGTGGGGGGTGGGGGACAGGCACCTTGATGCATGCAGACACAATGCAAATGGGGCTGTGAGTGTGCACACAGCAATGGTAGCACCCACAGTGAGGCTAGTACCTTCACAGTCCCTACAGTGACAGTAGTAGGCATGGAGTCAGTAGCGGCCTCACGACACGACAATGGTAGCACAAGTGGGGGGATGTGTGCAGGTGCACATGCACACACTGACAGGCCACCCAACTGGCCCAGTGTCCAATAGGCCACAGCACAGTAGTGGGCTATGGTCCACAGATTGGTGATCCCTGTTGTGGTTTGCCGGCAGCCTGTGCAGATGGTCTGGAGAGGACTCGGATGTGGGTCCTGCGTCCGATACAGAGATAAGACCAAGACCATCTGGGAGTTATGGGCTGATTCCAGAGCCGCCAGAATCTGGCAGCAGCGAGACAAAGGAACAAGGGGAGCCTGTTCCCAGTGCGCATGGGCGCAGAGCTGCTTGAAGGCAAGCGCAGCTAAGACAAAAGGGGCAACTCAGGAGTAAGGCTTGGAGGTGGTTGCCCCTCCCATAAGGTATAAAAGAAGTGCAAAGGTAGAGAAACCTTTGCAGGAAGCAAAGTCGTTCGCTCTGTTCGGATTAAACCTTGAAGCTCTGTGTGGACTTTGTACTTTGTTTGGCTTTTTACAGTTAATTTGGCACTTTAGATGTTGGCAGCAATTCAAAGGAGATAAAGGTGAGTGCTTAATTCAACAGACTGTTTGGGACTCATTACGGGCTGGGAATGAACATAATTCCCAGTGTTGAAATAAAAAGAAAGTTGTTTGGACTAAGTGTGTGCTTAATTACAGTCTCAGGAAGCCTTGGTCAGAACACAAACTTTTCCAGCTCTTGTTTTCTCAACTTCCATCAACTTTCCAGTCTAGCCTACCGCCCTAGGAGTCCTGGAGATCTGCCATCCGGGTTTAGTTGTTGCGTAACATTTTTGGTCCCAAGATCAGCCAGGCCCTCCTCTCCTTTGGGTGAGGCACGGGAGTCCCTCACTCAAAGCAAGCCCTTTGAGCAGCTCCAGAGAAGTTTCCATTACATTTGTGGGCACAGAAATTAGGCGGACAAGCATGAGTGAAAGTGGCATTATCTCAGCCAGAGTTTGCTTTTCTCACTCTGATGATCATGCGCCCAAGGGGACGTGTGCGTGATAAACATCTCAAAACGGAAACAGAAAGAACTCAGGAAGCTACAGAGGGTTGGGACCACATCGTTAGTATTCAGGTCGTCCTCGACTTACAACCGGTCATTCAGTGACTGTTCATACTTATAGTTGAATCTCCCAAAAGGTACTTAAGTTTCAAAGTTCTGATGGACATCAATCCTCCTGTGGTCACATGACTGCAGTTTCCTTTCCTTTCTTTCTTTTTTTTTAAAACAACAGCATTTATTTCTGTTTTTTGGGGGGGAGAAAGGGCTCACAATGAACGGTAGGTTTGCTTAACGACCATAGCATTCGTCAAGGGCCGTGGTGGTGCAGTGGTTAGAATGCAATATTGCAGGTTGACTCTGCTCACAGCCAGGAGTTTGATTCTGACTGGCTCGAGGTTGACTCAGCTTTCCATCCTTCCGAGGTCGGTAAAATGAGGACCAGATTGCTGGGAGGCAAAATGCCATAAGCTTAGAGCGGGCTGTTGTGTAAGTCTAAGTGCTATTGCTATGTCACTTAACAAACGTTGCAAAGGAAAGATATAAAATGGGTGTACTCTAGTTGTGTTATCACAACTTATGACTGTAAATTGCCCATCCTCATCTATGACTGAATAAAGATTTGATTGATACCACAAATTTGCCAGCTTCAATTACAGTCGTAAGTCGAGAACTACCACATAAAAGCAAGAACACCACATTCCACTAGTGGTGGTATTCAAATATTTTTACTACCGGTTCTGTGGGCGTGGCTTGGTGGGCACGGCAGGGGAAGGTTATTGCAAAATCCCCATTCTCTCCCCACCTCACTAACCTGCTTTCCAGCTCCGTTCTCCCGTGCAGGGCAACCAAAGAAGACCCAGCCAATCAGCTGGGACTCGGGAAGCAGAGAAGAGATGGAGGCGGGGCCAGTCAGAGGTGGGATTTGCCAGTTCCCTGAACTACTCAAAATTTCCGCTACTGGTTCTGCAGAACTTGGTCAGAACCTGCTGAATACCACCCATGCATTACACCCATGAGAATTTTCTCCCCATGGGGGATTCTCTTAAAGCAGAATCTGCAATCAGATATGTCTGTCTGTCTGTCTGTCTGTCTGTCTGTCTGTCTGTCTGTCTGTCTGTGTGCGTGCGTGCGTGCGTGCGTGCGTGTGTGTGTGTGTGTGTGCGCGTGTTTGCTATTCAGCTTTGTTCGGGCATTATCCCATGTCATTGTAGTTGTGCTTTTAAAGTTGTAGCAACG
>JANHFN010017689.1:0-13599 GCA_032468175.1 Toxicocalamus goodenoughensis
GTGTTCTGAAAGGACTGAGCTGAAGTCTTCACTCCAGTCCGTGCTTCTAGCGGGAACACGGACCCTATTGGCTGATGCCATTTGACAGCTGACTATAAAAGGGAGCTGTCAAACGGCATCAGCTGTTGCCTGCCAGCTGGCTTCCTTGTTAGCGCAGCAGTCAGGGCACTCCCTTATTGTTATAATAAATTTTAAAGCTGAAGTTTGTTCCGTGTTCGCCTCAGTCATTCTGCCTCTCACACTCCACTGGTGACAAGGAAGGGATACATATAAGAGGCAACCGAGCAAAGAATTGCTGAGCGAAGTCACTACAAAAAGAGCCGAAGCCACTACCGAGATGTATGTCACTTTGAGCTTACTGTCCCTATTTGTGAGCACGAAGTTCAACTTTCCTCAGAAGAACCAGCACCAGTGAGACGAGATAACTTCAAGCCCTGCGTTCCAGTTTCAGACCGACAGTGGAGACATAGGAGTCCTACAGAAACCGATTCGACTGCTTCCTAGATGCCATTGACCTCGCTGGCATTTCCGACCATAAGAAAAAAATTTACTTTTTAAGTTTTTTATGGAGCCACAATGTTTGACACTGCTATGGCATTGCTGGCACTGCATTCAATTAAGACTGCTCCATGGGAGGAATTTCAGGAAATTATTTCTAACCATTATTCCCCCAAACTCTCCCAAATTGCCAGGCATCATGCTTTTAGAAGACGGATCCAGGCTGAGGGAGAGACTATTAGTGGGTATATGGCAGCTTTACGAACAGAGATTATCTGGAGGACATGTTATTAGACCAACTAGTTTGTGGAGTCAGGGACTTAAGGTTGCAAAGGCATCTATTGGCTAAAGGGGATTTGACCCTTAAATTAGAAATAGAGGAATCCCAAGCTGCAGAACTGTCAGCACTTTCAGCAGCAGAAATTCAGGGAAATCTAGTCAGCCAGAACAGCTCAGCCATTTATTACAATGAAGCCTCCACAGAGGAAGGCTCTGAAGAGACTAGTGATGTAAATCGCCTCAGGCAACCCAAACCCGGTCAGAGGGGAATCAGGTCTGTTCTCAATCAACCTCCACGATCTCAGCCCATCTGTCTAAGCTGTGGCACCCTGCAAGTTCAGGAATGCCATTTGTCTAAAATGCCAGAGAAAAGGTCATTTAGCCAGGATCTGTCAGGCAGGAAAGACTTTGTCCCAACCACAGCAACCTCAGACCACTCAGCATTTTCAAAAACAAGTTGAAGACTGTTTCACCTGCTACCAAGCCAAGCTGACAAACAAAGGTTCTAACAAAATCAGTGTTATTGTTTCTTTAGAAGGGAAACCTTGTAGGATGGAAGTAGACACTGGCTCAGCACTGTCCATCATCTTGTGGACCACCTTGAAATGACTACTTCCCAGGATGGCAAAGAAGAGGCTGCAACTTAACCCTATGTGACTACCAAGGCAGAACCATCCCAGTCATTAGAAAAGGCAAGTTTTTTATTCAATTTCAAAATTTTAAGAGTCACTTGTTTTTAGTGGTAGTGGATGGTGCCCTTCCAAGCATGTTAGGGTTAGATTGGTACCCTGCCCTTGGCCTTCATATAGGTGGAATCCATTCTATTGCAAATTCAGAAGTGGATGCCTTGTTCAAAGTCTATGATGATGTGTTCAGTGAAAGCCTAGGCTGTTACTTGGGAACCCCAATATCTTTCAACTTGGACCCTCTAGCAGTTCCAATCCGTTTAAAACCTCGAAGAGTACCTTTTGTAATCCACCCTAAGCTGGACAAGGAACTAGACAAATTAATTAACCAGGGCATATTAGAGCCTATGGACTTTGCAAAATGGGAGACCCCAATAGTGGCACCCCTGAAGAAAGATGGCAGTTTGAGAATTTGCACCAATTACAAGTGCTCTTTAAACAAATATTTACAAATCAGCGCTTACCACTCCCAATTATCCAGCACCTGCTGCATTCTTTTCAGCCAGGAACCATTTTCACGAAACTAGACATGTCACAAGCCTATCAACAGTTTCCTGTTGATGACACAGCCACAGAGCTACAAACTATTGTAACGCACAGGGGTGCTTTTAAGTGTAGGTGCCTCCAATTTGGAGTCAGTGTGGCCCCAGGAATTTTCCAATCATTAATGGAGAGACTGCTTCAAGGATTACCTGGTATAATACCTTATTTCAATGACATTTTAATATCTGCCTCTGACAATCCTCAGTTACTGCAGAGAGTCAGAGGTGTTCTCAAGTGTTTCAGAAAGTCTGGTCTCAAATTAAAAAAGGAGAAATGCACTATTGCCATTCCACAGGTTGAATTTTTGGGCACAGAATTGATGCCTCTGGCATTCACCCAATCGAATCTAAAGTAAGGGCTATTCACGAGGCACCCACACCAACTAATAAAACTGAACTCCAGTCTTTTTTTAGGACTCCTTAACTTCTACATTTCATTTTTGCCCCATAAGGCTTCAATTGCAGAACCACTGCATAGACTCCTGGACAAACAATCCTCTTGGCATTGGGGACCTAAGGAAACCTATACTTTCAAAGCAGTCAAATCATTGCTTACATCTGATGCTGTTCTAATTCAATTCAACAAAAATTTGCCTTTAGTCTTAGTTGCAGGCGCATCACCTTTTGGCATTGGAGTCATTTTAAGTCACAGACTGCCTAATGGTTCTGAGGTGCCCATTGCCTTTTTCTCCAGACTGTTATCCCCAGCAGAGTGCAACTACAATCAAATTGACAAAGAGGCTTTGGCTGCAGTTACTTCAGTCAAGAAGTTCCATGAGTTTCTCTATGGTCACCATTTTGAATTAGTTACAGATTATAAGCCTCTTTTGGGTCTTCTGCCAGACAACAGACAAACACCTCAGATTTTGTCTCCAAGAATGACCAGGTGGACATTATTTCTGGCTGCATATTCCTATACGCTGGTTCATCAAGCAGGCAAAAGCCTCAGCCATGCTGATGCCCTTAGTCGCTGCCCCCTGCCCATTCCAGTAGAGGGTCCTGCACCAACCAATGCTGTGTTCCTGATCAACGACCTCAAGCTTCCCATCACTGATTCTGATATTGCTGACCACTCTGCCAAGGACAAGGTAATTTCCCAAGTCCTTGACTGGGTGGGAAGGGGTGGCCTACAGCCCCTTATTCATCCAAATTCTTGCCTTTCAAAATTGGCCAGCAAGAATTGTCTTCCTTGCAAGGCTGCCTGCTTTGGGTAACCAGGGTAGTCATCCCTTCCCAGTTGCAGACCCCAATTTTGGAAGTCCTGCATGAGGATCATCCTAGCATTGTCAGGATGAAGGCTCTAGCTCACAGTTATGTATGGTGGCCAGGCATGGATGCTCAGATTACTAGCTGGGTGAATGCTTGTCAGCCATGCCAGGTCACCAGACCTTCTCCACCAGAATCCACTCCAGGAACGTGTGAAGATCCAGGTTGCATATTGATTTAGCTGGCCCTTTTCATGGACGAATATTCTTAGTGATGGTCGACTCTTTTTCTAAATGGGTAGAGCTGACCTTAATGACCTCCACAACTTCAGAAGCTTTCACTAAGTCCCTCATGAGAATATTCACCACCCATGGCCTCCCTGACACCATTGTGTCTGATAATGGCCCCCAGTTCACATCCTGTGAATTTGAGGTTTTCCTAGCTAACCAAGGAAACAGACATGCCCTAACAACTCCCTTTCACCCTGTCAGTAATGGAAAGGGCAGTCAGATCTGCTAAGGATATCCTGGAGAGGCTTGGGCCCATACATTGGCACTCCAGACTTACTAAGTATCTCCTAATCCAGCACACGACTCCCTGTGCCAACACAAATAGGTCTCCAGCTGAACTCCTCATGGGTCACCGTCTGAGGATCACTTTAAACAGATTCCATCCAAATTACGCCCCAGTCACACCCCTAGGCTCAAATAGCCAGACTAGGAAGTTTGCTAAAAATGACCAGGTTTATGCCAGGAACTATGTTGGTCAATCTTTGTGGATACCCAGACAGATTATGGCAGTAACCGGCCCTAAGTCTTACAGAGTCCAATTGCAAGATGGTCGCATTTGGTGCTGCCATGTTGTCCAATTAAGGGGGTGTTGGAGTACTTCTATAGGTGGCCCTCTGGACATTCTTGCTGCATCGAGACCACCAGCACCCAAGGATGCTCACCACAAACCTGACAGCAACATGAGCCTACCTGGACAGTCATCGGTCCCGCACGCTGAGCCATCTGAAGCTGTGACGCCTGCTGCATGCATCACCAGAAGCTGCCTGCCAAGCAAAGGAGTTCCATCCTGCAGCAGCCCCATTGGAGCCAAGAAGATCTGGCCACCTGCACAAGTTATCTAAAGGACTATGCATACTCCGTTCGGGGAGAAAGGAGTGTTGCATTCTGAAAGGACTGAGTTGAAGTCTTCACTCCAGTCCGTGCTTCCAGAAGGAACATGGACCGTTCCTATTGGCTGAAACTATTTGACAGCTGACTATAAAAGGGAAAAAAAGCTGTCAAATGGCATCAGCTGTGGCCCGCCAGCTGGCTGCCTTGTCATTCTGCTGCTCACACTACAAATATGAATTCAATATCAATATTAATATTGAAATCAGTTTCAATGTGGACCACAACCTGAAAACATTTCTTTCAAATCAGTGCATCTGGACTTGTAATTTAAATAAAATCTAGCAGGTTTTCTGGGATACTGGATACCAAATCAGTTCTTTGTTCTATGAAAATTGCAAGGACATTATAATTTCATTCAGTGTTCATGTAATCATGCAAAACTTCAGAAAGGAAATACATATACCTTAGAAGGAAATGTCTATAACACTAACCAATGTTTCCACAGCATCCAACTAACTAAAGAATAGCTGGTCAACAGAAAGGTCATTTATCTCAAACCTGCTTCTGACTCAACTGTTAGAGGAATTTAATACTGTGTAACTATGATAAACTATTGACCAAGCTGGCACAATCCACTGTGATTATGCAAGAGTTATAAACATGCTATTTCCTGGGCAAGAAAATGTATAAAACGGTCAGTTAAAAGGTTGATTAAAGAACCAATTTCTGCAGTTAAATTATTGTTTTCAGCAATCAAGGTTTCCCTAATAGCTATCAAATCGGAGAGGTTCCTTGTCTCATAATAAACAACAGAGGATGTTCATTGTGTTTTCTGTCTCTCTCTCTGTGTCTCTCTCTCTCTCTCTCTCTCTCTCTTTCTCTTTCTCTCTCTCTCTCTCTCTCTCTCTCTCTCTCTCTCCACATGTAAATTACACAATTGAAACCTGGTGCATGATTATATAGTTAAATAAACAAGAGACCCAGTACAATTGTATTGTAAATACATTAAAAAATCTTAACTATTCATTAATGTTATATAAATTATATACATATTTTACATTTCTATACATTATATTATCCGTGTATCTACTCATAAAGGGAGGGAATTCTCTGCTCTATCGTACACCATAGGTTTGATCAAAATATTCAAAGAATGAATGAGGGAGACAATCCTCCATTACAGTGGTCTGACCCTGAATAAGAACATTTTATATATAATTAGAAATAAATATAGCCACACAATTTCTATCCTTAAAGCAACATCCAATTCTAGAATGATTAAAGTTCCAAATAAGAATGTAACACGGGTGCTATTGGATTAATTGAAATACAATCAAAAATATCATTCAATGTTTTTATTGAATGTATATAAATTCAATGAATCTAATCTTATTCAATTTCCTTATAAAGCTGGAAAAAAAGTATTTTTAGGACTTAAATAAAATAATATCAAAATATATTTGGCAAGGGGAAAAAAGCAAGAATAAGTCTGAAAATGCTGCAAGACTAAAAATAAAAGGGGTTTCAGGTTCCCAGAAACCTGTACTATCAGGCCTCTGTACTTACATGGGTGAAAGAATAGATAAATTTGAGGCATGGACTCAAATTTGGAGGGACATGATCTCCAAGTGGGGTGGCATACCTTCCTATAGTATGGGAAAAACAAAATACATAGGTACTTTCAAAGACATTATGTTAGAAATTCAGTATTGTTAGTGTGGGGAAAAAATTAAAGAAAAACACTATTTGAAAATACCAATCTGGCTCTCCACAATGGAGGCACTGATACATCCGAATGTTGTTAACATGGAAAAAATTACAACATGGAAAAGGGGAACTTAAAACTAAGCAGGAGATGAATAGTCAAGGAATTGATTTAGTGTGGTGGCCGCATATGAAAATACTATCAAGATATGAAAAAGATGCTAAAATGTATGGTTTTTATAAAGAATCAACTGAACTAGATCAGATGAATTATCACAGGGACAGATGAAAAACTAATAAAAATATTATAGCTATTTTTTGAGCATTAAAATGGAAGAAGAACAATGATAGTATGGGCTAAAATTTTTGGTAATACTATAAAGTTAGATAAATGGCAGAAATTGTGGGATAAGAATTATAAACTATAATTATATAGTATAATTATAAACTATAAACTATACACTATAAATTATAAACAATGTCAACTGCATATAAAGAAAATCTATATAAAATGTTTTATAGATGGCACTTTTCACCAGCGAGGTTGACAAAGATGTTTAAAGACATGTTCGCTGAATGTTGGAAATGTAATCAGACACAGGGTTCATATTATCACATGTGGTAGACATGTCCAAAAGCAAAAAAGTATTGGACAAAAATACATACATACATAAAAAATGGTAAAGCAACACATAGATTTAAAACCTGAAATATTTTTGTTGGGTATTTTACCAGAAAAGTACTGTACAATAAAGGGAATACATATTTAATTCTACATAGTGCTAATAGCAGCTAGAATTGTGTTTGCACAACAGTGGAAAAATGAAGAGATCCCTGCTGAGGAAAATGTAATAAAAAACCTATTAGAATGTGCAGAAATGGATAGATTAACACTTAAAATTAAGAAGGAAGAAACTGAATACTTTTTATGGTATTTGTTTTATCAATGGTTAACTAGCAGAAACAGAAGTTAGAAATGTGGAAGCATAAGAGAATGATTAATTACATAAGGAAGGTCCACTGAAATGGATAAGTAAATATTACTTTTATTATGTGATCAATATTAATGTTATGAATATTACTGTTTTATTATGATTATTATTTCTCAAAGTAACTGTACTCAGAAAATGCACTGTTTATGAAGACATTGAATTTTTTATATTTAATAAAAACCTTTTAAAATTTGGAAAAAAAAGAATATCATTCAATGTTTTCATTCAATTTCCTTATTTTCTGACTCAGAATACTATTTCTGTATGCACCTTCTTCACCTCTAAGGATTTTACAGTTCATATTCACATCTGAATATTTATTTAGCATATGGCATATCATACATGGACTAGAACTCAGAGGTGGTATTCAGTAGGTTCTGACCAGTTCCTGGAGAACCGGTAGCAGAAATTTTGAGTAGTTCAGAGAACCGGCAAATACCACCTCTAATTGGAGATTTTACAGTATCCTTCCCCTGCCATGCCCACCAAGCCATGCCCACAGAACCAGCAGTAAAATTTTTGAATCCCACCACTGCTAGAAATATATATTAACATTTTGCCAAGATTATTAAAACACAATGAAGTATACATGTTAAAAAGATCTATGTTCAAATGTCAATATCTAGGCCAACTAACTGTTGAAGTGCAGCATTGTTTATATTAAAAACAAAAATCAGATACTGCTCTCAGCTTACAGCTGATATACAGTACTTTTAATTTACAGCTGGTCTTGATGTGATCTACAATTTGATGTGGGACTCTGTAATCACACTGAGGGGAGGATACTGTGCCCTATTTGTACAGAGAGTCATGTGAGGTGTGAATCCTATTCAGGATTGTCCATTGCTGATGTGGTAGTTTGAACCCTGGTACATTTTTTGTGGGGTGTGACAATAGTTCACTTCCTCATGATGCACCTTGGATAGCACAAATTAGCAGTTGCTGGCTGCAAGACTACTCCACATTTGGATATGTCATGACTGCAGCAAATCGGTGACTTTAGTGGACATATAATTATTTCTTCACTTAACTCTCTGAATAAACTTTGTAGATAAGAATCAATAGCCCTCTAAAGTAACCCTGAGTAACTTTACAGAGATAAATTGTCCTGCAGGCACTTGGAAAGGTAATTATTCCCAAGTCTTTAAAAACAAAAGGGTAAACTATTTGAATTCAGTACACGTTTTCTCAATAAAATTAATGCATATTTCATAATATATGAAATTCTTCTACAAGAATCCTTCTTCATTCCACAGTAACTCATGAGCTTCTGATTCATAACTGTAAAACTTGCTTCTTGAACTTGCATGATAGATTGGTTGTTGGCAAATCATACATGGGTTTTTTTTTGGAAAAAAGCAAAATGATTCTGAAAGCAAGCATTGAAAATATGTTGAAAGAAGAAATACTTACCGTCTACTGATGTCTTTTGAGTATCTCTAAGAGGCCACACATGAGATAATATTTTTCATTCCACCACATCACTTATAAAATTCCAACTTTTATAATTTGCATAATTTGCATGATGATGTCACAATGCACATGACATCATCATGATTTTTAAATTTTTAATAGTTTTTATATTTCTAGTTTTACTGTTGGTAAGTTATTATTGGTGATATGGGTCTCATATACATTTACTAAATAAAAATAAAATAATGGGGTGTGTCAATAATTATGTCATAAACAAGAGAAAGTGTTACAGAATAGGTTTCTCCACTTTTGTGCATTTGGTATATTTGAACTTCACTTCTAATAAATATGGCAATGAGATTATAAAGATTTTACAGAAATGTTGCATTCTTTGATGAAAATTTAAAGCCACCAAGCTGATGTACACCAAGTTTTATTTTCTGCTTAATGTTATTTGTTTATTTCAACCTGTTGGAAAACTGGGTGAAGGAAATTCCCTTCTATGGGAGAGAAGGAAGGAGGAGAGAATCATTCTGCCTTTCTTTTTAAGTATGGAAAAGTCATTTGAGTAACAATTATATAATTATGGCTGAAATCTTCCAACCCCCATTCCTTTTCTCAAATTATCTCAGTGAAAAAGACTGTTCAATTCTGGTCCAAACAACATGTAAGAAAGACTAAGAAAGAAAAGGGAATGTTTCAAAAGCTCACCAGCAAAAGAACAGTTTCAGTGTCAGGTATATCCAGGAAGAGGGTAATTATCCCTTCATTTTTACATTATGAGACCATGAGATTCAAGCAACACACTGAAATTCATCTTACCAAATTCTAAATACTTCTAAAAGTAAGAAAGAGATTTGCTTAGTCACTTTCCAGGATTCCGTATCCTAATCCTTATTAAATCCATCAATGAACCTTGCTTCCCTAATCCTGCTCTGTTGCTTGGGATAGTGAACAAATCTTCAATGCGCAATTACAGTGAAGAAAAGCAGCTGATGAGGGGTTTAGAACAACTTGCAGTGGCCAACTTACCACTGTGGCACAACTCACCAATTTGCCTCAGAACAACTCACCACAGGACAAGTGTTACATAACATCGAATAAATGGTGAAATAGAATCATTAAAGAAAGGATGCTGAAGGAGGGACAAAATGAAATGCGAATGGCAAAAATTAAAATAATGTTTTAATTATTTTAAATAATTAAATTGAACTGTTGAATTATCCAGTGGTGAACTGGCCATGGCAAATTGTTCCACAGTGAGCTGGCTATGGAAAACTGGCCATGGAAAATTGTCCATAGCAAGATAGCCATGCTAAGGTGGTTGTGGTGAGTTGTTCTCTTTTACTGCTGAGCACCAGTTTATGAATTCTACTAAATCTAAAGTAATCTTAGGAAAACTAGTCTCTCTCATTTTCCCATTCCAGCATATATTTTGGAATAATAATAATTTCTACTTACAGGAAAAATATATGATTATAATGATCAGTGGCCGATAAGTAAACTTTAGAGTTTGTCTTAAAAATATTCAAAACATTTAAGTTCCTAGTCCTTTGTATTTAAATCTACAATTAATTTTTAAAATAGTGATCGAGGTGTAGGTTGACAGGTAGATTCAAAAGAGAAAAATAGAAATTATGCCACATCAACCAACTTGAATTATGGGAAATAATTTGACAGAAAATATTGTTCATTCCAACCCTTCAAAATCCCAAGAACTGTTTCTTCCTGCAAAATCTCATATATGGTTCTCTTTCTTACTAACCAGAAAATTGGGGCACAGATTGAAAGACAAAGATGGAATGTTCATAATTCTTTCAGGTCAGCAACAACTTAGGGGGCCACAATATTTTTTATTTTTACATGCTGCCTATGCAGACACAATTCTACTGTATCTTCTACTTTTATCACCTGGATAAATCCAGAAGGGGAGAGATTTCTTGAACAAACAAACATAAATTACAAGTTCTGTGCAAATTCAAGAAAGGCAGATGGAGGAGGAAAAAAAAACAGGAATGGAATGAATGCTAATTCAAGTCGAGAAAAGCTCAGAAACTCATAAATCTCTTCTGGGTTATGGGGAAACCTGATGCTAGGATGCTTTGTTGCGTATCTAATGCATTATTAATTTTCTTTCACCTATCAACTTTATCAACAGTGGTTTTACAGTATTCTACATTTATGAAACTTTCTAGAGCAACAGGAAAGTTATTCTTCTGTGCAACTCCAAATGATTACACAAGTCACTGTTTGAAACCTTCTGATCTTCTCCAAACCTGCATGTGTATTGATGCCACAACACAATTTGTCGCAGCACAACTTGCAGATGTTTCCTACGCAACTAAATGATTTAAAAGATTGACCCTTTCTTCTCCATATAACATATATAAACATATATTGATCTTCAGCTTTCAATCTAGCTGGATAATGAAAGTGGTAGCATCAGTGGTGCGATTCAACTGGTGTAACAACCAATTCGGTGAGTGCGTGATTTGTGTACGCGCACAGCATTTAGCTATAATGCTTACCTTCTGCTGCAGCCCCGGTGAGTAAAACAGCTGATGCACGGCAAACTGCTCTGCCGTACGAATCAGCTGTGCTCAGAAACAAGGAAATAAAGCACAGGAAAAGTGCAGGAGTGGGTGGGTGGATGGGTAGAGCCAAATGATCACCGGAAGTTCTGGATTGCCCCAACTTGTCAGAACTGGGTAGCATCCTACACTCTGCAGAAGGGTTGCTTTCACCAGCTAAGAATTTTCTGCTGAGAAATACTATATTGTGCTTTAATAAATGACACAGATTTAATCCCTGTTCATATCAAACCTACGTGTAAAATCTCACTGCTAATCTTCTCTAATATTCAAATATAATACAATTTCTCCTATGACAAAAATAATGCAGGTACTTAATACTTGACTTACAACCACAACTGAGCCCAAAATGCCTGTTGCTAAATGAAACATTTGTGAGTTTTGCCTCCTTTTACAACTTTTCTTGCCACACTTGTTAAGTAAATCACTGCAGTTGTTAAGTCAGTAACACAGTTGTTAAGTGAATCTGGCTTTCCTACTGACTTTGTTAGAAGGACGCAAAAAGTGATTCACATGACTGGCAGCTGTCATAAATATGAGTCACTTGCCAGGTGCTGAAGGGGATGCTGCAGTGGTCATAAGTGTGAAAAACAGACATAAGTCACTTTTTTCCATGGAGTTGTAACTTTGAATGGTCACTAAGTGAACTGTTGTAAGTCAAAGACTACCTGTACAGTGCTTTTTAAAAAAAACAAAATGAAGCTCATTGACCTGTACCTCAGCATGAAATAATGGAATATTCCTGAAAATATACGTGTCCTTGATACATTACTACGCAAGTCTACGTATTTGGAGAAGGCAGTGTTTTGATTTTAATAATACAGTCTCTGAAAACTGACAGTTATAGTCAGCCAATAGTTTTCAAAGATTGCCCCTCTTCCTCTGAATTCATAAATATTACTTAATTGCAAAATATTGTTTCTCTTGAATTTGCTGATCTTCTTTAGGCATCCATAATTTTTTTGTGTGGACTTACAAAAGAACATTCAACCTGCCTACTTCTATGTTTTTATATACAGTATCTATTTTCTAGTATGCACACTTTGGGAAGCGCATTTCTCTGAGTCTTTTTCACATGTGCTGTTCATGTTTTTTTAATGCATGGTATTCTGCAACACATGAATTGAGCTGCCAGTGGAGTGTGGTCAGATTGTTTCCTGTCTTCCCTGGCAAGCAGAAAAGCACCTGTTCCAAAGACACGTGGAGATCAATAAGTGCTTCCTGTTCTGTTTTGCTCTGATATACATTGTTAAAATGATAACAATATGCATAGAGTTGATAGGAAGGGGAAAAGATACCAGAGTCCAAGGACACCCAATGAAATTGAAGGTTAGGTAATTAGGACATAAAAAAGAAAGTGCTTCTTCAATGCATTACATAGCCATAACCGTCAGCGAAAATAGCATTAAAAGAAGATTTGTCGCATTTATGGAGAAGGTGATAAAAACCTATTCATCAGGGTTTTACATACTTCTTCAGAGGCAATAGTGTTGCAGAGGCAAAATAAGACAGGGCTTTCTCATTCATGTGACATTGTTATGTTGAAGCATCTGATCGTCCATTGGAGAAGCAATGTTGGTAGATTAGATATGGTACACGATGTCTTTCAATCAGCTTTTTTCATTGTGCTTCAACACAGCTTTTTTTCCATTATGCCTCAATGGATCGTTTTGGAATCTTTCACTACAAAGTCAGGTATTGCCACTTTCTGGATCCTAACAGATATCACAATTCAGGTGAATGTTCAGAACATCTTCACAACTGAGAGCTTCTCAAGAGAGGGAACTAGAAAATTTCAAAAAAAATGGGAAAGCAATATAAATAAATTCTGCATCACAGCTGCAAAACCTATCCAAGTTATATTTATGTTTACCGACAAAGAAATAAAGGGAGACTAGTATAGACCTATTTCAAGCTATTTAGCTCTCATCAGGTAGCATAAATTCAACACAAAAATAGTTTGTCGCAAAAGCGATGGCCTGCGAAGGCTTCTGCACTGGGGCTGAAAGGCAAAAGCAGAAGCAGTATGCTCTCTCCCATAATTGGATAGACCAGGTTGCTCTGATAGACTGGTCTCATTGGGAAAAAAAACACTTATCCAAGTTATAGTTTCTGAAGTGACCCATAGTATTCAAATAGGGAATCATCTCATTGCTGGGCATTCAGGAAGTCAATGTGTGCCTGCTTTCCACAGTATATACATGGGCAATATTTATGGTAGAGCAGAGGTAAATATTCATTAAACAAACAAGCAAGCAAAATCACATCTTGATGCATACCATGGTTTGATGAATTATCTAGTACGATTTGGAAAGCAGTCAGAGGTGGTTGGCTATCAGATGAAACATATATATTATTGAGACAATGCATAATATTCAAGTAAAATATTTATTGATTTGCATCCTCCCTTTATTACTTTTACAAATAACTCAAGGAAGCAAGTCTGTCCACCTTCTTTCTCTTATTTGCCCTATGAGATGTGATGGACTGAAGGGTGGTGCAGTGGCCTAGAGGTGGAGCTCTTGCCTCACAATCAGGAGGCTGTGAGTTCGATCCTAGGTAGAGGC
>JANHFN010017764.1:0-13588 GCA_032468175.1 Toxicocalamus goodenoughensis
AAAAAGGGAAAGGAAGCAAGGAGGAAAGAAGGGAGGGAGGGAGGGAGGAGAGGGAGAGGAGACGGAAAGGGAAGGAAGGGGAAAAAGGAAAAAGGGAAGGAGGAAGCAGGGAGAGGAAGGAAAAGAAAGGGAAGGAGGAAAAAAGTAAAGGAAAGAAAAGGAGGGGAAAAGAGGAAGGCAGGCAGGAAAATGGGAGGCATGGAGAGGATAAATGGAAAGAGGGAGGGAAAGGAAGAAGAAAAGAAAGGAACAAAAATAGAAAAAAGAATGAAAAATTAAAGAAATCTATTTGAATGAAAACCTACCCAGTAAAACCAAATTTAAAAAAAACAAACAATAAAGACACTAGGCCAATTTACCCACTGCAAAATAGGCACCTAAAAACTAAAACTTTTAAAACTTAAACCTGAATTAAAATGCAATTTAAAAAAAAAGAAAGCCTGGGGAAATTTTAAAAGCCTTCACCCGGCACTGAAAGGGGGCTAATGTTGGAGACCAGGCAGGCCTTTATGGGTCGGAACACCCATCCATGGGGGTCCTAAGCCCCAGAAAGCTGCTGTGCATAGTCACTGGCTGGCTGTACAGGCCAGTGGCCAAGCATCTGAATTTTGATCACTGAATTTTTGAAGGTCGTAAGCGTGGAGAACGGTCATAAGTCACTTTTTTCAGTGCCGTGGTAACTTTGAACGGTCACTAAGGGAACTGTTGTAAGTGGAGGACTACTTGTATAATAGCAACAGCGACAATGTCCGCTAGTGGGTGGTTTAGGGGGTGCTTCGCCGGTCTACATAGTTACTCCGTTCTTGTGCAGATTTTTAATAACTTAACGGGGTTTGACACCCCATTTCTTTAAAGAGTACGGCTGCAGCGCCAGCGTTGTGAGAGAAGAAAAATAACCACACATCTGTCCTGCTTGTTTGTCTTGGGTTCAGGCTCAGGGGCCGACAACGGTTTCCCGGAAGGATGGAGGCGGGCCGGCAGGATGCCATGTCTGATGGGGAGGGAGCAAAAGGCGGCAAGCTGGCAGCAAAATTGCCCCCATCGCCTAGCAAGAAGAAAGTCAGCAAGAAAAAGAAGAAAAAGAAAACCGTTCCAGGTATATAAAATTTAAGTGATGTTTCAGTCATTGTCTTCCAATATCTTAGTGGCTGCCCCAAAGAATAGGGGATCCACCTGTTCTCCAAAGCACCATAAGGCAGGACACGAAGCAGCAGATGGAAACTAATCAAGGAGAGAAACGACCTGGAACTAAGGAGAAATTTCCTAACAGCGAGGACAATTAACCAGTGGAACAGCTTGCCACCAGAAGTTGTAGGTGCTCCAACACTGGAGGCTTTTAAGAAGAGATTGGACAGCCACCAGTCTGAAATGGTATAGGGTCTCCTTGCTTGAGCAGGCGGTTGGACTAGAAGACCTCTAAGGTCCCTTCCAACCCTATTATTCTGTTATTCTGAAGGGGCCATTAGCAATCCTGTTTTTTTTAGCTCAGCAACCTCTAGGATCGCACAGAGTCCTTGGCTGTACTATCTGCATGGCAGGAAGAGGTAGGCTTCGACTTACGACCACCGTGGAGCCCAAAATTTCCATTGCTAAGCAAAAAAAGTTGTGAAGTGAGTTTTGCCCCATTTTACGACCTTTCTTGCCAGAGTTGTTAAATGAATCCCAAGCAGTTCTTCAATGAGTAACCAGGTTATTGAGTGAATCTGGCTTCCCCATTGACTTTGCTTGTCAAAAGGTTGCAAAAAGGCGGATCACATGACCACCCCAGGACACTGCAACCGTCATAAATACGAGTCAGTTGCCAAGCGTCCGAATTTTGATCATGCCACCATGGGGATGCTGCAATGGTTGTAATTGTGAAAAATGGTCATGTCCCTTTTTCCAGTAACTTCAAACGGTCACTAAATGAATGGTTATAAGTCAAGAAGAATTACCTGTAATTGAATAATTGGACTGGGGAAAATTTATTATGGAAGCTCACAGATCCATCCGTTTGGCATGGTCCAGAGGGACACCTACAGGCTCTGGAAACTGATGGTTGGTCCGGGTGATAAGCGAAAAGGATACCATAGAAATGCAGGTATTCCTCCACTTATGACCACAATTGAACCCCAAGTTTATGCTGCTAAGCAAAACAGTTAAGATATTTAACTTTAGTAGCTGGAACAGTGGAGTTGTGCAGTGAGCCAGAACACACAATTGTGATTGATTAGTTGGAGAGCGCTGGCTCCTGTGTTAGTCAATCTGCACTGTGATTGGTTGTTGTGGATGTAAAGGGGGAGTTTCCCTTTTTCCCTGCCTTTTTCTTCTGTGTGTCCTTTTGTGCTCTGTGATTTACCTCAGGATGCTCCTGCTATGTGGATCTACCTCAGGATGCTCCTGCTATGTGGATTTACCTCAGGATGCTCCTGCTGTGTTGATTTACCTCAGGATGCTCCTGCTGTGTTGATTTACCTCAGGATGCTCCTGCTGTGTGGATTTACCTCAGGATGCTCCTGCTGTGTGGTTTTACCTCAGGATGCTCCTGCTGTGTCGATTTACCTCAGGACGCTCCTGCTGTGTGGATTTACCTCAGGATGCTCCTGCTGTGTGGATTTACCTCAGGATGCTCCTGCTGTGTCGATTTACTTCAGGATGCTCCTGCTGTGTCGATTTACCTCAGGATGCTCCTGCTGTGTCGATTTACCACAGGATGCTCCTGCTGTGTGGATTTACCTCAGGATGCTCCTGCTGTGTGGATTTACCTCAGGATCTCCTGTTTGCTTGACTATCTAGTTTGCTTTATATGTGGTTGTAAAATATATTTATTTATTTATTTTGTGTCAATGTCTCTGACTTCATTTGGACACTTACTCTGCAATTCCCTGACACAGTTGTGAATTTTGCCCCATTTAAGTAAATGAGTATCTGATCCTTTTAAGTCTATGGAGATTCTTAGTAATCCAGCAATATTCTGATTGATTGATCTCCAGGGTCATTTGATCCTAATTCAGGAGCTTGGCAACTGGCATATATTTACAACAATTGCAATGTTCCAGAGCCACATAATCACTATTTGTGATCTTCCCAATGGTTTCTGACAAGCAAAGTCAGTGGGGAAGCCGGATTCGCTTAATGACTGCATGATTCACTTAAGTGCAATTCTTTCTTTATTCATGTCAGAAGCCCCTACAAATTATAGAGGCATAACATTCAACTCTGAATAAAACAAAAGTACCACAGTGATTTATTTGCTTAATAGCCATGCCAAAAAAGGTAAAATTGGGCAGGATTGACTTAACATCCACCTTACTTAGAAGTGGAAATTTTGGTCCCACTTATGGTCGTAAGTCGAGGACCCCTATCCTGTAAAAATTCAAAATTGTTCCCAATCACTTTTCATTTTGATTTTTTTTTAAAAAACAGACAAGCATTCCAGCCAAATCAAGAAAAAATCCATCTTTGCCATATTTCCTCTGGATTTGCTTCAGCGCTGGAAATATGAAGCGCAGGAAGGTCACAGCAAGCGAGGACCAGGCAAAGCTACCAGGAACTCGCTCTCGCCCTGCTCCTCGGCTACTTCGGTCTCTGCCCCAGGAGACACCATCCTGCCCAACGAGAGCCTTCGCTGGAACGGTGTGTTGGATGACCCCAAAGCCGAAGAGGAGAGGCTGTGCAACTATCGGTTGAGCCGAAGAAAACGCTATGGTGAATTCTTGCAGCAAAACCCCCGGTTGGATTCTCCCTTTCCGTGCCAGCAGCTGCCCAATCTGGACAAAGTCGCTGAGGCGGAGAAAGAGCGTTCCTTACACAAGAGTAAATCATCTTCTCTTATGGCTGCCAAAAACAAAAAGCGTCCAAATTCGAAGCAGGGCAGCAAAACCCCAATGCGGCCACTGTCGGCGTTGCCGCCCAGTTAATGTCAGGGTGTTCTGTGAAACACCCCGAATTTGAGCATGGTTTTTATTTTTATTTTACAGCCAAAGTAAAAGATGAGAGTTATTATTTTTGGCTTGAGGGTCTTGCAATGATCCAGGTGTATCTTTTGGTTTTTGCAAATTCTGTGTTGGAGAATAAAACGCTGTGTTTGACAGTCGCACCTGCTCGTGTTTGCATAAGTCGTATGCGAAGGGAACATGTGAAGGGATATTCTTCACAGGTGTGTTCAGGATGGCAAACAGGTTGGCAGGACCCGAACTAACAAATTTATTTGCATAAATAGAGCAAGAGATAAAATCCAAGGGCTCAGGTGCGTATTTTTTTATTCAAAAATGCAAATACTTCCTGGAATGATTACACAGTAATCTTCGATTTATGACCACAACTGAGTCCAACATTTCTGTTGCTCAGCAAAGCAATTGTTGAGTTTTGCCCCATTTGATGAGCTATCTTCCCACGGTTGTTAATGTTAAGTGAATCACCACAGCTGTTAAGTTAGTAACACGGTTGTTAAGTGAATCCGGCTTCCCCGTTGACTTTGTTTGTCAGAAGGTCGCAAAAGCGGATCACATGACCTCGGGACACTGCAACTGTCATAAATATGGGTCAGTTGCCAACGTCTGAGCACAGGGATGCTGCAACGGCCGTAAGTGTGAAAAACGGTCATATGTCACTTTTTCAGTAATGTAATTTTGAACATTCACTAAATGAACTGTTTAAGTCGAGGATTACTGGTAGTCCTGGGGAGGGGAAGAATAATAAATCTCAGGACAGGTTTCCCTCAAACTCGCTTTCCCTCTTCTAGGAAATATTCCTTATACAGGTAGTCCTCGATTTATGACCACAATTGAGCCCAAATTTCCCACTGCTGAGCAAGACAGTTGAGTTTTGCCCCATTTTATGACTCTTTGTGCCACAGTTGTTAAATGAATCACTGCAGTTATTCAGTTAGTAACACGATTGTTAAGGGAATCTGGCTTCCTCATTGACTTGGCTTGTTAGAAATTCACAAAATGGGATCACGTGACTCCGGGACACTACGACCGTCATAAATATGAAACCAGTCGCTAAGAATTTTGATCATGTGACCAAGGGGATGCTGCAACAGCCATAAGTGTGAAAATCGGTCATTATGTTACTTTTTCCAGTGCCGTTGTAACTTTGAATGGTCACTAAACAAATGGCTGTATGTCAAGAACTACCTGTAAACCATGGAATTCTGGGAGTTGAAGTCCATGCTGTTGTGGTTCGCCGGCAGCCTGTGCAGACGGCAGCAGAATCGGACAGTGGGGAAGGACGGCGACCAGTCTGGGAGTCTGGAGAGGACTCGGACGAAGGTCCTATGCCTGATGCGGAGATGGGGCCAGGACTATCTGGGAGTGGGGTGCTGACTCCGGAGCCTCCGGAGTCTGGCAGCAGCGAGGCTGAGGAACAACGGGAGCCTGTTCCCAATGCGCGTGTGCGCAGAGCTGCCAGAAGGCAAGAGCAGCTGAGAGAAAAGCGACTCAGGAGTAAGGCTGGGAGGTGATTGCCTCCCATAAGATATAAAGGACAGGCAAAGGTGGAGAACCCTTTGCAGGAAGCAAAGTCGTTCATTCTGTTCAGATTAATCCTTGAAGCTCTGTGCGGACTTTGTACTTCGGTTGATTTTTTATAATTCATTTGGCACTCTAGTTGTTGGCAGCAATTCAAAGGAAAGAAAGGTGGGTGCTTATCTCGAGGGACTGTTTGAGACTCATTACCGGCAGGGAATGAAAATAATTCCCAGCGTTGAAATAAAATGAGTTGTTTTAACTAAGCATGTACTTAATTACGGTCTCAGGAAGCCTTGGTCAGAACACACAAATCTTAAAGTTGAGAAAGTCGCTAAGCAATTTAACCCACCACCATCACACAACAGCACAGCTCAGGCTATTTTCTTCAGATAATTTATTATGGCATGAAAAAAAGGGATTTCAAAAGCAAATTATCTTTGGCCTGACAAGCTTTAAATCACACATTTTAAACCTTTAAAAAGTACACAATTATTTCAAAGCATTCCTGTTGAAAAATGACACGAGCGAGACTTTTTTCTTTAAAAAGAAACAAGGATTTATACAAAGGATTCAGTTTTATACATGCAACTTAAAAGAGCCCAGAGCACACCTACTCCAGAGTACTATTGCAAAGCAGACGTATTTTTAAAAAAAATCTACTCTGTGTCCTATGAAAACTGATGCTGTCTTTAGGGAAATTCATGCTGGGAAAATGCCAGATTGTGAAAAACCTTGCCAGGTGTGTGTTTTGTGTATGCAAAACGCACAATAGGAGGCCACAGAAGACCATTGTTACAACATGTCAAATGAACATGGATTTTTTATTTTTGTTGTTGCAGGATCTAAGGTCTCTTTCAGATAATTTATGATCCCTGGCTTCCAAGTTTAGCTGTGCAGGTAAATCCCCCAAAGTTCTATTTTTTAAAGTAATTTGGCAGGACAAAGTATCATGGCAAAGAATTTTAACACGGGGAAACAACCCAATACAATAAAATGCAAAAGCTGGCCAAGAATGCAAGAATTCGAATTGTTTAACATGAAAAGCAAAAACCAACCCTGTCTCCTTTGTATTGCTAAAGTATTCCTTGACCCACTTTTAAACAATATTTTTTTTTAATAAACTCCCACCCAATCCTGCCGTCAGCACAATTTGTTAAACTTGACTTATGGTGGTTTTCAGTTCAGGATATGTAGGCAGTTCTTGATTTACAAAGAATTCCCATTGCTAACCAGTTCTTTAGTAAGCTGTGCCCGATTTTATGACTTTTTTTTTTGCCAGGGTTGTTAAGCAAATTACTGCAGTTGTTAAGTGAATCAGGCAGTTGTTAAGTGAATCCAGCCCCCTCCCATTGACTTTGCTTGTGGAAAGCTGGCTGAAAGTCACAAATATTGATCACGTACCACTTACGACCGTCGTAAATATAAATCCATTGACGAGTGTCCAAAAGTTTGATCACGGTACGGTAAGAATGCTACAACAATCTTGAGTGTGATAATTGGCCATAAGTCACTTTTTTCAGGGCTGTGGCAACTTCAAACAGTCGCTAAATTATGTTCGTAAGTTGAGGATTACCCAAAATTCAGAGAAGAGCAACTAAGACGATCAAAGGCCTGGAGATTAAAACATATGAGGAATGGTAGCAGGACCTTCAGTATTTGAGGGGCTGCCCCAAACAAGTGGGGGTCAACTTATTTTCCAAAGCACCAAAAGGCAAAAAAAAAAACAAGAGATAATGGAAACTAATCAAGGAAAGAAGCAACGTAGAAGAATTAAGGACAAATTTCCTAACAAGTGTGAGCAATTAATGGAACAGCTTGCAACCAGAAGTTGGTGCTCCAACACAGGAGGTTTTTAAGAAGAGACTGGACAGTCACTTATCTGAAATGGTATAGGATCTCCTGCTAGAGCAGGGGGGCTGGACTAGAAGACCTCCAAGGTCCCTTCCAGCTCTATTCTATTCTAATTTTTTTTTAAAAAGCAGAAAGCTTTTTTGCTTTTGTTTTTTTGCACAGTGCAAATAACCAGAGCTCTCCCGCAAAACTTGCAGTAGCATAACAAACTGTTATTTTTAATTTTTCCATCCTCGGATCGTTTTACAGATTTAAAAAAAAACATATTATTATTAAACGTTGCTGGAATGCACCGCAGATGACTTGAGTTATGTTCCTTTACAAGGAACACTGTGCCCTACTAAAATATTCCTTGTTTAAACCCGAAGTGCGCGAGACGAGAGACAATAGCTGGCGGGTCCCAAACAGGTCCTTTCACAAATTTAAGGAATTCCTTTCTGCTGCCAGATTTTTATTTTTATTTTTTTAAAAAATCAAGGCAGTTGGCTTGAAATATCGCTCGTGTCAGCAATTCAGAGCAACTTTTAAGTTTTGGCTGATTTACAAAACAGCCCACGACGGTTTCCCTAACATGCTCCTTTCATGAATGTTTGCTTTTCAAAGAATAACTCTATTATTCTCCACTTTGGCAATGTTGAAACCGCACGTGATGGCTAGATGAGATTTCATAATTTAATTGCACCCTGTTCTGGGTTCGAGACTTCCAAAAACTGAAGTTCTCTTTCAGCCAAAGACTTATTTTAGGGAAGCTGCCTGGAGAAATGCAATGTTTGCATAAAGGAATGTGCTTTCCCTATAATGTGCTTCCCCCTCCCCCTTCTTTCTTTACTTCTCAAATTTCCTATCCAGCAAAAAAATAGAATAAAATAAAAATAAATCAGTTCTAACAAGTTCTAAATCCTCCCATGAGTGAAAACCGAGAGTCCTAATAAATTTGACTTAAAGGTAGAGATTTTCCAGGTTTTGTGACGGGAAAATAGTGTGATTTTGTTAAAAGACTGACAAAGATTTTAATTTTAAAAAATGGGCTTAGAAAGTCCTGATTTTTGGTGGGTACTATAGATCAGCATTTTTAAAAGTTGGCCATTTTAACTATGGTCTTGGAAGGCTGGCTGGGGGATTCTTGGAGTTGAAATCCACCCATTTTAAGGTTGCCAATATTTTTAAAAAAATTGGAATAAATTAACACAGCTTCGCTCCAACAAAATCCTCCTCACGAATCAGACTTAACACAAATATCACAAAATACTTCTCCATTCTTATTATCACTTTCAAATAACTTTCTCAATGAAAGCTAAGCATCGTGTCCCGCTCAACATTGTAGATTATTTATATTCCATCCATTAAATCTGTTTGCGCTGGGCTGTGTTGTTGTTTTTTTAAACATTTTCTTCGAATGTGTGACTATCATTTTTACGGAATATTTTCTGGATTTACCAAAAGTGCCTAAACCATGGCTTACAGTCCAGCGTGCTGTAAGAATGCGCCCACTGTGGCTTCTCTTACAAACCATGATTAACCCAACCTTAACTTAGTTATATGCAACTGCCTATGCAAAACCTTGTCTGAATTTTTCTTCCTTTTTGTGATTAAGGATTATTGATCCTGAAAACACAAAAGCAAATATTTGTTTTTTAACCTGTGCTTAATTTTTCTCTCATTTTATGATTAGGGATTATTGATCCTGAACACATACAAAAGCAAATATCTCTTTTCAACCTTTTCTGATTTTTTTTCCCTCGCATGTGGTATTGATCCTAAAACCACAATTTATTTCACACAGGAAAACAGGTGGAAGACAATAAAACACACATTACATTTAATCAGATGTAAAAACTTCATCCTGGGGGAAATTTTGCTGCTGTCCCTTTGTCAAAGTTAATGGCCAATTCCCCAAAGTGCACAAAATTACCTACTTTTCCTCTCTTCTGCCTTGTCTATATAAATTATCCCATGATAAGTAAATTTTTCTATCAAAAGTGAAGCATTTAATGGTCTCATTGCTTGGAATTACTTATTAAAAGGCCTGCCTGAAACAAAACGCTTTTATTCAATCATTACAAGCAGAACTTAGCAAAAGTCACAGGGAAAGAATGGAGAGGTAATTTTATAGCTCTATATTCTATAATATCTCATTGGTCTTTTTCTTTAAATGTAAAATCATTTCAAATAACTGTCTGGAGGCATTCTGAATTCTTCAAATATCCTGAATTGAATAACAGGTTTTTTTAAAAAAAAATCTACATCAGTCTAAAATTAGGAACTGCTCCAGGCAAAATCTATATATTATATTTTAGCTCTACGTTTTTCAAAGTTGGGAATGTTAAGATACTGGCTGGGGAATTCTGGGAATTGAAGCCCACCTCTTTTAAAGCGCCCACGTTTGAAAAACACTGCTTTAACTTAACAAAGGAAGTGCTGAATTTAGCCATAAAATCACAATAAGATGAGATTTTCTTTAAAAAAGGTTTGTTTTTTAAACTCTCAGAATCAGGAAAACCATATCAGCCCAAATCAGTTTCTATAATCTGTTAAAGTTCTTACTTTAAGTAAGAGGAAAATTAAGTTAAATTTATTTAAGATAAGTTCCCTCTGAAAAAAAAAACAGATCCTGATTTTCACCCCATAAAAGAAAACATCAGAACCACCAATAAAGTGGGGTTTTTTTTAAAAAAAGGAAAGCAAATAAAAGAAAAGAGAGCGGGGAAATGGCTATTTTTATACATAAAAGAAAATGAAGTACGAGAAGGGACATGTTAGAAGGGAACTGACTTTTAATGTGACTGTGGGTGAAACTTGAGATTCTTTTCTATTCCATGCTGGTTTTAAGTAGCTCTTGATTTTTATTTATTTTTTCAATTCCACCACATCAGGGGTTGGGTGGTAGCTGATTTATTTCTGGCGTTATTCGAGATGTATTTGAAAATCTACATAAAAGTAGTGCTTTCTCTTCCAAAGACTCTGAAAATGCCACTTCTCTCTTCTCCCATATTTCCATCCAAGGAAACGTTTTTCTTCCTGCCCTTCTTGGGTTTCAGCTAACTTTGCAGATCTTTTCCTAGGAATGGTGGCTTGACGGCTTTGCAACCACTTCCAATCAAGCATCCAGATTTTTTTTTCCCCACTGAACTCAACAAGATGAGAAATAAGAACATGGATAAAGGGAGGGAAATTTGTTTTTTGGTTTTTTTAAATTTCATTTTTTGGAGCACTCAGAGATTAGAGGATTATTTTTTTTAACTCCATGGCTTGTAACAAGTAGCAGGTAGCAAAGCTGGCATGTTGATTGATGCTCTCCTTTCCTCATTCTTGTTGCCTGTTGAATCCATATTGGTGCAACAAGTCCCTCCGATGCTATTTTTTTAAAATTTTGAGCGTGAAAAAAAGATGGCGGTGTATAGAAGCCACCTGAATTTCAGCAAGAGAGAAATGGAAGTCAGGAGCTTTCCGGGAAGTTGTCATTGCCAGACGATTCCAACTCTACGCTAGACAAGAATTTCCGGTTGAACTTTTTGCAATTGTAATCCAGGGTGGTGGTGTACACAGTCTTGGTGTGCTTTGGGTACACAATGGTGGTGCTTTTGAAATTCCCGGGTCGGTTGCAAAGGTGGAATTGCACCTCCGCTTTGTAACTGCGCCACGTGCTGTCGGGAACACAGATGATGGTTTGGCTGCAAGACGACACCCCAAGCCGGACTGGCATGTAAATATTATTAATGAAGTGTTTTTCAGAGTCATACTTAACCGAGGAGGTATATCTGGGCAAAGAAAAAAATAAATACTGGTTAACATCATAGGAGGAAAAAAATACAGGACCTCCTCAATTTACAACAACAATTCATCATCATCATAATCTCATAATCCCTTGCAGGGTGAAGTCTGGGCAACTGAATGGAGCTAACAGAGTGTTTACTGGCCGGATGCCCTTCCTGTCCCCACTGAGGAGTTTTGTTCAGCAGATATATTCTCATTGTGCCCAGAGAGAGCAATATCTGCCTCTACCTAGGATCGAACTCACAGTCTCCTAATTGTGAGATGAGAGCTCCCCCTCTAGGCTATCGCACCACTCCTTTACAACCACAATTGAGCCCTAAAATGTTGCTAAATGAGACATTTGTGAAGTGAGTGACCTTCCTTGCTACAGTTAACTGAATCAATGCATTGTTAGGTTAGTAGGATAGTTGTTAAGTGAATCTGGTCAGAAGGTCGCAAAAAGGGGGTTGCGTGACCCCAGGAAAACTACAACCTTCATAAATACGAGTCAAAAGCATCTGAATTCTGATCACGTGACCACGGGAATGCTGTGGGCAGTCATAAGTGTGGAAAAAAACTGTCATAAGTCACTTTTTTCAGTGCTGTTGTAATTTTGAATCTGTACTTAGAGGTAGGGCAGTCCTTCATTGAATGACTGTTGCGAAGTTACAACGGCACTGAAAAAATGAATTACGCCTTTTTTCACACTTAACGACCGTTGCATCTTCCCCAGGGTCACATGATCAAAATTTCAGACGCTTGGCAACTGACTCATCTTTATGACAGCTGCATGATCCCCTTTTCTGACAAGCAAAGTCAGTGGGCATGCGAGATTCGCTTAACAGCCATGTTACTAGCTGCAGTGGTTCACTTAACAACGGCAGCAAGACAGGTGGGAAAATGGCGGGAAAGTCACTGAATACCACCACTGTCTCGCTTAGCCACAGAAATGTTGGGCTTAATTGTGGTTGTTAAGTCGAGGACTCCCCGTAGTTGAAGATTTCTGTTGTGTCTTTTTATCACATTTTGTGCCGGTTTAACTGACTATTATGGGAGATATTTTTTTTAATGTGAGATTCCATGCGGAGAGACTTTGAAACCAATCCCATCTCCAAAGGCTGACGATTTCAAGGGAGATGTTGAATTCACACAGCTGTTCTCCTAGCGAAGAAATCTGTTTTTATTATCTATTTAAAGCTGTAACGTGAGACGAGACCCATTTCCTTTTCATCCCGACGGAGACTCATTCCACGGCATTGCTTAAGGTTTTTCAAACATGGCAACTTTGAGAATTGGTGGACTTCAATTCCCAGCATTCCTTAGACAGGATGCTGAGTTGGCTCAGCGGGACGTGAAGTCCTGTGTTTTAAAGCAGGGGCCTTCAAACTTGACAGCTTTAAGACGTGTGGACTTCAACTCCCAGAGTTCCTCCTCCAGTCATGTTAGCTCAGGAATTCTTAAGAGTTGAAGTCCACAAGTCTTAAACTTGCCAAGTTTGAAGACCCTTGGTTTAAAGCATGCTGGCTGGGGAATTCTGGGTATTGAAGTCCACTGATCTTAAATCTGGCTGACTGAATAATTCTAGGAGTGGAAGTCCCCCCATCTTAAAGCATGCTGGCTAGGGAATTCTGGGTAGTGAAGTCATCTCCTTTACAACATGCTGGTTAAGGAATTCTGGGAGTTGAGGTCCCACGTCTTAAAGCAGGTTGACTGAAGAATTCTGGGAGTGGAAGTCCACCCATCTTAAAGCATGCTGGCTTGGGAATTCTGGGAAGTGAAGTCCATTCCTTTACAACATGCTGGCTAAGGAATCTGGGAGTTGAAGTCCCACATCTTAAAGTAGGTTGACTGAAGAATTCTGGGAGTTGAAGTCCACCCATCTTAAAGCAGGCTGGCTGGGAATTCTGGGAATTGAAGTCCACAGGTCTTAAACTTTGGACACATTCAACAGTCCTTCAGCTATTTCCTTTTCAACCTCGTTTCTTGTTCTCTTGCCAAAGAGTTCCCTAAAAAGCCAAAGCAATATAAAAAACAAATAAGCTACCTTACATCCTTGGGTGGCAACGGATCAAAGGCCACTCCTTCGCCAAAGGAGAGGGGGCAGAGCCGCAAAGGGTTGGGAGAAGAAGACGAGGATTCCTGCAAAACAACCGATACAATGAATTCTTTATTGGCTAAGCGTGATTGGACACACAAGGAATTTGTCTTGGTGCAAATGCTCTCAGTATACATAAAAGAAAGACAAAATATATGTGGAAAAAACAGACTTAAAACTACAAAGTCATGTCTTAACTCAAGAGCAAGGAAAACCCAGCCAAACAAAGTATCTGATCCTTGACTCCTGAGCATTTTTCACACTTATGACCATTGCAGCAACCCCATTATCAGGTGATCAAAATTCTGGGATTCTTGGAGTGGAAGTCCTCCCCTCTTAAAGCATCTTGGCTGGGGGATTCTGGGAGTGGAAGTCCTCCCCTCTTAAAGCAGGCTGGCTGGGGGATTCTGGGAGTGGAAGTCCTCCCCTCTTAAAG
>JANHFN010017812.1:0-13584 GCA_032468175.1 Toxicocalamus goodenoughensis
TTTTGCTTTCGTATTTTTGTTCTAGTTAGTTAATTAATTGGTTTCTCACAGCAAGGTCACTGGTGAGAACAGAACATGTATGCATGCGATTGAAAACACATAAGCTGCATACATGGTGCTCTAGGTCATGTGATCAGAAGGGAGAAGGCTTAGAATGGAAAAGCCATGCTGGTGCAGTGGTTAGAATGTAGTACTGCAGGCTACTTCTGCTGGCTGGCTGCTGGTTGCCTGCAATTTGGCAGTTCAAATCTCACCAAGGTTGACTCAGCCTTCCATCCTTCCAAAGTTGGTAAAATGAGGACCCAGATTGTTGGGGGCAATATGCTGACTCTGTAAACTGCTTAGCGACTGCTGTAAAGCACTGTGAAGCTGTATATCAGTCTAAATGCGATTGCTAAATGCTATTGCTATCTGGTCACATTCTGAGCCCCTCTACCATAGGAATGTCTATCTAAGAATATTTTTCTTTTCTGCTCCTGTCCAGATCCAGCCCATTTTTTTATTCAATTTTTTGTTTGGTGCCTTCTTTACCACATCAGATAAGGCTTTATTCTTTCCTGTTTTCAGAGGATTATCATGTTGATGGACAGATAGGCTGATGTACAGAGTTCTGAGCTCCTTTACATAGCTTCTTTCCAATATTTCATTGGGTTGCAATGAATAAAAATGCTCTAGAAAGTGCAGATAACTTTACAACGTCATGATAACACAGGACAAAGCATTCATAGCTGTGTGGGGCTGGATTAAATTATTTTCTTTGGACTTGATCCACAATTATATATCCCTGAAATTATCATAGGGAATTCATTTATTGTGTGGGGGAAAATGTGACAAAGTATATTTTATTTCATTTCCACGAAGAGTCACTTGTAATTTTCACAATGGGACTATCCCAAATTTTCATTTAGTCAATTCATAAGGCTGCTTATCTGAAACAGGTGACAATAATTAAAAAACAAAAATAGATGGACAATTTGCAGCTGAAATAAATTCAGCCTCCCCATACAAATATTTCAATATGAATACAGTACAAATATTTCTTAAAACTAAAAAGAATCAACATAATATATGAAAATTGCAGAGTAATCTTCCTTGCAGCACCATCCCCAAAATTTAGAGAGCTGAGATAAGAATGATGCAATTGTTTCCCAGATACAAACACTATATGATTGACTATGGAGATTCTGTCATCCAGGTCATGGTTCCAAAAGGTGATTTTCAAGAGGCAACTGGACCTTCTTGTTTTTCTTTGAAGACATTTCACTTCTCATCCAAGAAGCTTCTTCAGCTCCGACTAGATGGTGGGGAATGGAAGGATTTATACTCCTTGCAGAGCTGAAGATGCTTCTTGGATGAGAAGCGAAACTTCTCCAAAGAAAAATGAGGAAGTCCAGTTGCCTCTTTGATTCCAGGATTTAGTAACAATATAATGGAAATGTACCCTAATAGGTTTTTACCTTTTTCCATATTTCAATTACACTTATTACAAAGCATTTGTTGGCTGCAATCCAAGTTCTATTTCAGAACTGTGTCCAGAAAGCAAATAGGATTCATTTCTACAAAGTGCAACAAAATGCCTTGTAATTTTCATCTATGAGATGCACATTCTAGAATATGATCGCCATTCATACACTTATGGGACTTACTTCTAAGCAAAGAGCCTTAATGTTAATGTTAAAACTGCACCTAGATTCAAACTGAATTGCACATTGAGATCTAGCAATAGCAATAGCACTTAGACTTATCTAAACCTCTCTAAGCGGTTTACAGAGTCAGCATATTGCCCCCCAAAATTTGGCTCCTCATTTTACCCACCTCGGAAGGATGGGAGGCTGAGTCAACCTTGAGCCTGGAACTGCAGCTGGCTGAAGAAGTAGCTTGCAGTACTCTAACCATTGCGCCACCGAAGCTAACGAAGGATCATTTCACATATTCTTAAAAAACCTTCATGCTAGTGCTTTCCTTGAAACATGCAAAAATGCGTCTGAGGATTGCTACGGGTAAGGATTCAGTTAAGGGTTTCTTATTGTGTCCACTTTCTGGGCAGGAATCTTGTGTAGCCAATCAACATTTGACGGTGATATGGTTTATATGCACAAGCTTGTGCTTTTGATAATTGCACCGTTCAAGTAATTTTGCACATGTAGATGATTGTCACTGGTCCAACACTACAGACAGAGCTTTCATAGAGGGCCAAACTACACACAATACATCTGCAGCCTGTGAAGGAATCCCCATTTGCCCCTTCTCAAGAGAAGTTACTTGCACCAGGGAGGAAAGAAAAGTATTTTATAGGATTCTTTCTGCAAATCTCATTCCTTCTCTTTTTTTTCAAACCAGGAGTGTTTCTGCCATGCAGATGGTTGGAAACAGATTTGGATTGACATTTCCTTTTGTTTTCACAGATTTCGGTGCCTCCATTGCTTGGTCTCTGAAATTAACCCCATTAAGTTTATAACTATCATTTCAAATCGGAGTTCAAACTCAGTGGCCCCTGGTTGCTGCCTTAATTTTTGGATTTTATTGCAACAGGGACCCTCTTCTGCATTTCATAATTTCTGGATTTTCTTGTGACCTGGCCACGATCCTCTGCATTTTGTAATCTGAGGCTGACCAAGAGCTTTGGGGTACGCCATTTTTAAATCTTGCATATCATTTTAATTGGTACTAATTAATGCAGCACTAGCCAATGGATCACAAGTAAGACAAAGTGAGTGGATGGATGGGAAGCTAGTGGGCTTATTCTCCCATCAACCATTTTCACATGCTCTGTATTGCTGTTATCTCAGGCCAAGCCCATGGTTAGTTGTTTTTACTTGTTCCAGCTTTAATCTTTAGTCTCCTGATCTGTGGTCTGCAGTAGACATGATCTCAATGCTTCATTGTTCATTTGGGATCTCCCCATCGGCCAGCAGCCATTTCAGACTCATTCTCCCTCTCTCTCAAAATTTTAGACTGGCATATTTTATAGAACTCAAAAGATTGTTGAATTACACAATACTTCTGAATCATTGGCTGTGCCTGGTGGAGAATTTCCATGACACCAAATTCTGGAGTTTGTAGTTCCGGGCTTTGAAACTAGTCAGATGGTTCCAATTAGAAAAGTTTTTAGGCAGCACACTAATTAAGTTAACAGTTTAGCTTTTCCCCAGCAGCCAATTCAAGTTCGGTGTGCTATTGAGTTCAGGGGAAGAGAAAACAACAGGAAAAAGAGGGGGGGGGGAAATGACATTGGGAACCAACAATGTATTTATTCAGTTTATTGAGCTGCCTAATCCAAAGCCTATTTCTTAGGATCCCTGAGCATACCTACGGTTTTGTAGGAGGATTTAAGAGCTCAGTCAAACAAAGAAAAAGTTATTTCAAACATTCGGAAGAAAAGGAGAAAAACGAAACGCTTAAGATGCGCCGGAGAGAGAAAAGTCGAAAAGTGAGAAACAAATCGCTCCGTGGTTTAAAAAAAAGGAAAAAAAAATCTGGCCGCGAAGAAGAGCTTTTTTTCAAACCTGCGGGGCTTCCCAGGCCAGCCTTTCGTCGGAACCCCCGCCTACCTCCCCGGGCGCCGCGGTGGCTCCTCCAAGACCCGGGACGAGCCTACCAAGCTGGCACCGGGGCCTCCTCAGGAAAAGCGGTGGCGGACGAACTTTCGCAATTGAAGTTCCTTCGCGGTTTCTGAGGAAATTGGGAGGGTTCAGACAACCAAGCTGTGACGGGTGGTGGTGGTGGTGGTGTCGATACGACATTCACGGGAGAACGGTTAGTACAGTTCTGTCCCGCCGAGGACCTTCGTGCAAGAATCGCGCCTTCCTTCCCACTCTTCCTCCACCATCTCTCCCCCCCCCCTTTGTTCTCGGAAAGCCGTTCCCCATTAAGGGTGCCGGGAACCCGAAAAGGTGCCAGACGGAAGTTGGAATCCTCTACGATTTGCCGTTTCCCTGACGCGTGTTCAACTTGGGTATAACGTAGGAACGGAGCAAAGGGGACATGGCAAGCATCTCCTCCTCTCCCCTTCTCCACGGGAGCATCTTTTCCGTCGACTGAAGGCGTGAGTATCTGAGACCCTTACCTGAATCCGCCTCTTTTTCTTCCCGGGTTTTTCCCCCCTACCCCCCTTTGGACAGGTGACCCGGTTTCGGTGCTCTGGGCGGAACTCCCGTGTCTTTTAGCGGCGGGGTGGAAATGTAAAACCCTCCGCTCTTTTGGGGCGAGAGGCGCCGCTAAGGAGAGCTGGTAGTTTCGTCCGCCTGATCGAAGGCTGCTAAATGTTGCTAAGTTTTAATTGTAGAGGCAAACTTATGTATGGGTCAGGGTGTAAGACCGTGCTCTTTTCCTAAGTTTGGTATGGCTTCTTTGGAAGGGCCATCGCGTCCTGCCTTGGTTTGAGAATAGAATAGAGCAGAATACTTTATTGGCCAAGTGTGATTGAACACACAAGGTATTTGTCTTGGTGCAAATCGTAAGTATACAAGCCACAAAGTTAAGTCATACAGTCATAAGTGGGAGGGGAGGGATGTGATGACAAGATTAGCAGAAATAGTAGTGCAGACTTTGCAGTAGTTGAACAAGGTTGAGGAGATGTATTTGTTTAGCAGAGGGATGGCTACTACAGAGTTTCTCCATCTCTTTAAACGTTTGGTGAGGTTGAGAAGACACACTGGTCAAAGAGAGCCAAAGAATTGCTTTGGGGCTTGCAATTCTGTAAACCTGATTCCCCCCCCCCCCCCAATTTTGATGCTTCCCACACCTGTAGTGCCCTTCATCTTCATCTTCTTCCAGTCCAGTCTAACAGGAGCTGTTGTCCAGGTCTTGCAGGCATCCCAGGAAAGGAAGTGCCTCAAACCCGTGGGGCTACTCTAGCTGGCGTACAACCTTAAAAACAGAGGCATGAAGTTGTAAACATATCAGAAGCAAAGTAATGGAAAAAATAGAATAGGCATTTACTTGCAACAGGCCTCTTATAAGATTGCACTCTTCACTTGCTAATGTTTCAAGACTTGAAAGCAGGAAATTCCCCCGTGTGTTTCTTCCGTGAATGTCCATCCTTTCCAAATTGAGAGGGAAAGTGCCCCCACTGAGGAAGGCTTGGCTTTTGGAGATTTCATTTACTTCCAGATTGCATGTGTTTACTGTGTCCAAAGGAAAGAAATTACTGCAATGAGTTCAGCAATTGGAGTTACAGGAGATTTTAGAGAAATATGTATTTATTTTAAGATTTAAACAGATTTTTGCTTTGCATAAAGATTCAAGGCAGCTTAAGGTAAGTTTAAAAACACAGGATTGTGTTGTGATTTCCTGCTTTAAAATGTTTCTATTTTATGAGTCGGGTCCTAAAAAGATGGCTTATTTAAAGATTCTAAGCAAGTATGTATTTTTTCTATACATACTGGATATATATAGCTTCCATATGTATTCATATAGTATGTACAAGTATACAATACTGTGCAAAAAGTTTTAGGGAGTTGTGCAAAAATCCTGTAAATTAAGAAAGCTTTCAGAAATAGAAGTGTTAATAGTTTATTTTTTATCAATTAGCAAAATGGAAAGTAAATCCAAATCAATTCAATATTTGATGTGACCATCTTTTGCCTTCAAAATAACATCCACTTTTACACTTGTACAAAGTCAGGGGTTTTGTAGGAATAGAGTCAGGTGTATGATTAATCAGTTAAACCAAGCAGGTGCTAATGATCATCAATTTCATATGTAGGTTGAACGACATTATTAACCGAAACAATGGTGTTGTTTAAAATTTAAAACTGGGTGAGGAAAAACTTAAAATTGGGTGAGGAACAGCCAAACTCTGCTACTAAGGTGAGGTTGTTGAAGACAGTTTCGTGCCACAGCTTTCATGCACCATGGCAAACCTGAGCACAAGAACAAGGCAAGACATGGTTATAATCTTTGTCTCTCCCAAGCAAAGATTTCAAAGTAGACTGGATGTGTTGTTCAAGCTCTTTTGAAGAAGCACAAAGAAACAGGCAATGTTGAAGACCGAAGACATAGTGGTCAGTCAAAGAAACAATGTAGCAGATAAAAGACACATCATGTTCAACAGTGCCATCAGCACAGAACTGGCAGAAACCAGTGGGACTCGGGCATACCTATCTACTACCTGGAGGAATTTGGCCAAAAGTGGTCTTCACGGAAGAATTGCGGTCAAATAGCCATACCTCTGACATGGAAACAAGGCTAAACAACTCAACTATGCATGAAAACATAGGAACTGGGGTGCACAGAAAAAATGGCAGTAGGGGCTCTGGACTGCTGAGTCAAAATTTGAACTATTTGACTGTAACAGGAGGTAGTTTGTTCATTGAAGGGCTAGACAGCGGTACAATAATGAGTGTTTGCAAGCAACAGTGAAGCATAGCGGACGTTGTTTGCAAGTTTGGGGCTGCATTTCTATAAATGGCCTTGGGGATTTGATCAGGATCAATGGGTGTCTTCAATGCTGAGAAATATAGGTGGATATTTATCCATCATGCCATACCATCAAGGAGGCGTGTGATTGGTCCCAAATTTATTCTGCAGCAGTACAATGGCCCCAAACATACAGCCAATGTCATTAAGAGCTATCTTCAGTGTAAAGAAGAACAAGAAGTCCTGGAAATTATGGTTTGTTCCCCCAGCCCTGATCTCAGCATCTGTTTGGGGTTACATGAAGAGACAGAAGGATTTGAGGCAGCCTACATCCACAGAGGATCTGTGATTACTTCTCCAAGATGTCTGGAACAACCTTGAAGGAATCTTGCCATGTTTTTTTCAAAAACTTCTAGGAGCAAGTGTACCTAGAAGAATTGATGCTGTTTTGAAAGCAAAGGGTGCTCAAACCAAATTTTGGTTTTATTTGAGTTTCTCTTCTATTCATTTACTTTCCATTTTGTTAACTCATAAAAATAAATTATTAACACTTCTATTTCTGAAAGAACTCTTAATTTACAGCACTTTTGCACAATTGCCTAAATGTTTTACCCAGTACTGTATAATATCCATACATACTAGTACACACATGAGTGTATACACAGGGATCAATGAGTGACAAGATAATAAATTTAAATGCATGACTTTACTATTGCTTTATGCAGAGAACTGTTCTAATTTTAAAAATAGAATTCCACCAAAAATATAATTTACAGTAGGCTTTAACCTGTGTCAATGAACTCTGTAATGTGCCAGAGAAGGGAAATCATTAAAGTTAAAGTACAACCAAAGCAAACCTTTTTTTTTGGTCTTGCTTTTATCCACATCTTAGTTCTGACTTCTTTTCCTGCAAACCTAGCAAGCCAGCTGCATTCTATATGCAGCTCTTCCCAGTCCAGAAAGAATCTAGTTGTATTACATAAGCTACAATGGACAAGACCATGCTAAATTGCAGGGTTGCACGATCCTATTAGACTTAGAAGCACTATGCTAATAATACTAGCATTATTTGTAATCCAAGCCTCAAAGGTTGGTTTTGGCAAGCCACAATAAAAATAATTTTGGCTTACCACTACGCAGGAGCCAAGTCTGGGCATATCATTGAGTTCTGTGACTCTGTTCTATATAAGCTGAAAATGATATGATAATTTGGGTTTGCATTTTACTCCCAAATAACTGATTTTTTGAGGGGAGGGATTTCCATTAGTAGCAAAACCACAGTTTGCTACAGATTACATTATTATTTTACAAGCCTTGTTTTATTATACATAAGTATGTACAAAGTAAGTCTAGGTAGTCAATAAGGGAAGAGTGCAAAAAGTTTTGAGTTGATGCAAGTTTACGTGTATGTAAAATAAAACAGGGATGTCACTTCATGGTTGTGGTGCCATTTTGACTTTTTTGACCCCTCTGCATAGCCCTGAATGGAGGCCTTCCTCAGAACCTATCTTGGACTCGATCTATTTCCAGCTTAGTATATAAACTATGATGAAGCAGTTTCTTAGATGCTATTTTTCTGACTAGGGGAAAGTGTTACTTCACACACACACACCCCAAATATGAGTACAGTCCCATTTCCCTTATGTAATTTACAGTATTTTCCGTCTTTGGCATCTTGCCAACCCATTTGTTCAACTTCCTCTTTCCTGACTGTGTACCTTTTTTGCCTCCTATCCAGATAACTTATGAGAAAGACAGTGAATCATGTACACAGGATTTTTCGACCCCAGAAACTTTAAGCTGGGTAGACTACGAATTCCCAGAATTTCACAGCTGGGCGAGAAATTAGGTTGGGTGGACTTCAATTCCCAGAATTCCCCAGGCAGCACGCGTAGTCCACCTACCTTAAAGTCGCTGAGGTTAAGAAGCACTGAAATAGAGGGAGATTTGCAAGAACTTGGACATACAAATGACGGGGAAATGCATGCTGTTATCTGATTTTTTCTTTCTTTCAAATTTGTTCGAGTTGCTATGTATTTGTTTGAATTTTAAACTTCTGTTGTTGGTTTTGCCTGTTTTTTTTGGAGGGGGTAGAAATGAGTGTCACCTGGGCTGCTGTTTACATTTTGAATGTTTTCCCTAACCAGTTTCTCCCCTTGGCAAGGGGGATTTGTAATTTTTCTAGCCTGCTGACCTTTCTCACAGCTGCTATTCAACCTTCTCAGATTGGTAGAAATGTAGCTAAGCATTGCCAAAGAAACCAGTGACCTCTTGGGAGAAGTGGACTTAGAGGGGCAGAAAGTGCTAGGAAACCAATTCAATGCAGGCACTTACAACCACAAAGGGGATACAAATTTCCATTGTTTATGCAGGGCGGTTGTTAAAGGAATGGCACCCAATTTTTTACAACCTTTTTTTCCCCACAGTTGTTAAACAAATCACTGCAGCCATTAAGTGAATCATGCTTTCTTTATACAAACCCAGCTCTTGCCTGTTGACTTTGCTTGCTGGAAGCTAGCCGGGAAGGTTGCATAAATGATGATCACACTGCATCTTTTAGCATTAACATTAGATCAGGGGTGTCAAACTGATAGTCTGTAGGTCAGGTGCGACGCGCACAGGCCATGCCCACCCCAGCTCCATGAAGGGGGGAAACATTGCGATACATCACGTGATGCTATGAGTTTGACACCCATGAATTAGATCTTCAGAGGTGGTATTCAGCACGTTGTGGCCTGTTGTGACCAGTTCTGGAGAACCGGTAGTGGAAATTTTGAATAGTTTGGAGAACTGGAACAGATTTACACCAGAAGAAGAGGGGGAAAAGAAAGAAGGAGGAAAAGAAAAAAATCTGATCAAAAGAAAGAACAAAGGGATGAGGATAAAAAGGAGCAAAATCTCAGAAAGAAATTCAAGGTAAAACTTCTTTCAAGAAGGTCATGCAAAGAACTGGAATAAATGTATACATTTATTGAGGAATAGTTTGCCTCCAGGGGTTGTGGACCCTCCATCACTGGAGGTTTTCAAAAATATATTGCAATGGTATAATGTCTTCTGCCTTGGGTAGTTGGTTGGATGAGGAGACACTCCCCCCCCCAGGGCCCTTCCAGTCTATAATTCTATATTCTGCATTTCTAAGTTATTAAAATAGCCGCTTGATATTTTTACTTAACAGCAAAGGTTAATATTTTAATGCCTGCTTAATTGAGTTAACCAAATTGCTAGCAATAGCATTTAGATTTATACTGTTTTACAGCACTCTCTGAGCAGTTTACAATCTCAACATATTGTCCTTAACAATTTGGGCCCTCATTTTACCAACCTCGGAAGGACAGAAGGCTGACTAAACCTTCAGCTGGTCAGACTCGAACTCCAGACTGTGGGCAGAGTTAGCCTGGAATACTGCCTTCTAATCACTGTGCCATGAGGGCTCAGCAGATATTGATAGAGCTCTTATGCTTTGTAGCTTATCGGGTAGCAAGAGATCATTTCCAGCATTTTCAATCTTGGACAAGTAGTTCAACGTCTTTCCATGTGAAGTTTAGTCTCTTTAAATCTCCCAGGAATGTCCTTTGGCATCAGCGTCACTCCGCCATTGCTGGTACAAAGTCCAGATCAGAAAGGAGGAGGGTTGGGTGTTGGGCTAGCAACCCGTGCTTGTAAAAAATTATTATGACTACTACAAAAACAACAAGAAAGAAAAACTCAGGATGCTTGCAAGCAATGTAAATACATATCAGATCTCAAGCAACCAAATCTTGATCATGGGGGATGCTGTATTGGTTGTTAGTGGAAAGACTGGCTCTAAATCATATATTTCAGTGCTGTTGTAACTTGGACCAGCCACTAAATGTAAGTTACCTGTATTCCTTCACCCAGAATCAATAGTTTTGATCCCACAGACTCCGTGTTAAAGAAACCAATACATATATTTTATTCGTCTTTAAGTTTCACTATAAGACAAAACTATAGAAGAAACAAAACATAGAAACACAAGAAAAAGAAAGAGAAAATAGCAAAAAGGGAAGAAAAAAGTAATGACTTCTATTTCTCTTCAATGCAGGTTATAAAAATAATACAACCTCAACTTTTGGCTTTACATTTCACATTTCAAGCGATTTCTATTATCCCAAAATCATAATCACCAAAGGCTTAAATCAAAATTTCATTTTCTCAGTTTCAAGCAAAAAGTCCAGAAGCTGTTTCCAAACAGAAATAGAATTAGATATTTCCTTTAATTAAAACAGTGAAGAAACTAATAAACTTGTAAATCTTTATATTTGTGTTATTTGAATTTATTTTCTTATATGTATATAAAGCACAGTGTATTATAAGGCAGTTGAATCTTAAATAGAAAACATTCTGTTTTAAAGCAATTTTATTTTGATTCATGGTTAGATTTTTTTTTGCATACAGATTAGAAAAGAGTATACAGTAATACACTGGTGAATATATGTGTGAGTGTGTTGCAGATCAGAAATGAAAAATCCTGCTTTCGTTAGCTTCTCTCTGTAAGCGGGCATTTGGATACATTCTTATATTTTAGTGATGAAGTTATTCGGGTCTGCTGATTCACACGGTGCTTCATTATGTAGACATTGTTGTGTAGACAGATGGACTATGTGTGTTACTGATTCCTTAAATTTCTTAGCCTCATTTCTGGATCCCAGTTGGCTTCAAATGTGTCTAAATGATTGAGTGTTTGTCATAATAGGCAGAGAAATTGTGTAATATTGGGAAACCACAATGTTTTTGTCGTTGATAGAAATAAAAAAAATACTGGATGTTGGGGTTGAGAGAGAAATGCTTGTTCTGGATTTATCTTTTCATCTATGGTGTCCAAAGATTGAAATAATAAAATGCAAGAAAAATCTTAAAAAGCCACACAAACAAACCTATTTGGTAATTTCTCACCCCCAAAACTTTCTTTCTTTCCCCCAAACTCTGCCAGAAATTAGTCTTTGTGACACTTGTTGCACAAGCACAGTGTCTTGGAACAGGATGCCTTGCAGGGTCCCAAGGATTCATTTCTGGCGGATGTTGGGGGGAGAGAAAGAAAGACTTTTGCTGCTTTCCTTGCATGCAGCCAAAAGCAGAAGAAGAAAGCAGAAGGAAGCAGCCCAGTGGCCAGGCCAGGCGCGTGGGGCAAGTTCCCTCCCTCTGCCCTTTTCCCGTTCCCCTCACTACCTCATGTTGTTCCTAATGCAAGTGACGCAAACCTTGTGTTCCCACGGGCCATGTGGGTGGCAAAGCCTTGTGTTCCCGAACAGCCTGGATTAATTGCTTTGGGGGTTGCTTTGGGAGTGACATTTCTCTGAGGACCACCAAAATATTCTCGTGGACCACCAGTGGTCCCCTGCCCACTGGTTGGCAACCACTGGTTTACAGAGTCAGTATATTGCCCCCAACAACCTGAAGTTAGTGACACGCAGTCGTTAAGTGACTCTTGCTTTTCCCCCGTTAACTTCACTGGTTGGACGGTCACAAAACGTGATCATCATGAACTTGGGACATTGCAGCTGTCCATCAACGAATCAGTGGCCAAGAATCTGAATTTTTGTTCACGTGACCAATGGGGCATGCTGTGTAAATAAATAAATAAACTGATGTCATTCAAGGATGGGGGAATGGCGGCTCTTAAGAACTTCCACCTTGCTGTGACGTAATTGTTTTCGAGTTCTGATGAAAAGAGTGTTCAAACTTTTGCACTGGTCGTATTTACCTAAAAAAAAATAAAAATCAGAAAGTATTCTGGCTTCACTTTGTCCCATGCAAAGGGTGTGGCCCTGTACGTTCACTTAGAAACCCAAGTGAAAAATGCACGCAGCTGTGACTTCTTTAAAGTTGTGGTTTGGCGGCTGGTGGCCACTCCAGTAGCTGAATCAGAGGAGGAGGAAAAAGCGTGGGAGTCAGGGTCAGCATCAAGGCGACCTGGGAGCTCCGAGGGGGAAGAGGGAATGGAGCTGGAAGAGAGAGAGAGAGAGAGAGAGACAGACGCCACAACTAACTCGCTGAGGAAAAACTCACCATGGCCAACTCGTTGCAGGACAATTTAACAATTCTATTTCACCACTTAAAATAAATGAATAATTTTAATTTCTGCCATTGCCATGTCACTCTGTCCCTTCTTTTGCACCATTTCTTTAATGATTCCATTCCACCATGTCTTTAATGTTAACATTGTCATGCCGCGAGTTGTCCTGTGGTGAGTTGGCCACGGCCAAGTGTCATCTACTCCCCCCGTAGCAGAAATCCAAAAGTTTCAATTCTGTTGTGACCTGTCAGTCACCAGCCCTCCAGCAGCTGGATCAGATGAGGAGGTGGCATGTGAGTCAGGGTCAGCCTCAAGGCAACCTGAGAGCTCGAAGAGGGAAGATGGAATAGAACTGGCAGAGAGAGAGAGAGAGAGAGAGAGAGAGAGAGAGTGTCAAGAGGCAAAGCTTGGGCTGTCCGTCAGCCCCCAGTCTGGAGGTGGCTGATGAGGAAGAGGAGGAACAGCTGGGTCCAGTGCCTCTCGCACGGCTGTGCAGAAGGCAGAGGAAAGGAGAGCAGTGGAAATCTATGAGCCGATCTTTGGGAAGGAAGAGCCACCGCTGCTAGCGAAGCCCCACCCTAGCTCTGGGGATAAAAGGCAGGGGGGGCGGATATGAATAGGTGTGGCAGACAACTATTTATTTTCCGGACAGATGGTCATGTTAACCTGTGAGAGAAATTTTTTGCTGGGGCTGCCAGCATTCCTAATAAAGGAATCTTTTGAATTCACATTGGAGGGTTTGCCGTGTTAGGGGAGCAGAGCATTTAAGCTAATCACTACAAGCATAATTTTAAGAATCTCCATTAGATTTTTTTTTCATCTATTACTAACACAAATAGCCCTTAACTTACTCTTCGTTTGGTGACTGTTTGATGTTACAGCGGCACTGGAAAAATGAACTTATGACCGTTTTTCCACACCTATGTCCATTGCAGCATCCCCGTGGCCACGTGATTTATTTTCAGATGCTTGACAACTGGTTCCTAGTTATGACGCTTGCAGTGCTCGGAGATCATGCGGCTGTCAGGATTCCGGCAGTTACCCCCCTCCATTTAAATCATGGGTCTCGAGCCAAACTTTCCAAAACTTCAAAAGGATTTATTGGGAGTTAACATGCCGGCACTGCTTGGGTGTAGCTGACTCTGAGACACATCATTCATGGTCACCCTTGACCCCGGATTGGGGGGGGG
>JANHFN010017947.1:0-13572 GCA_032468175.1 Toxicocalamus goodenoughensis
GGTGTCTTGATAGTCAAGGAAGTGGATCTTCTTGGCAATGCATTGGTCCTTGTCCTTGTTGGGATATTGGTCTTCTGAGCAGGGTTCACAGTAAGCTGCATCTGAAATCAAAATTCTTTTTCTTTTGATACATATGTTGCCTTTCTGCTGTTGACTTACCTACAAAGGGACTAAATGAAGAATAATCCCCTGTGCAATTTATGGGGCATCTAAAAGAGCAAATCCTTCATTTATGAAAATACTGATTAGCCAGTGATGAGAATTTGTTCAGTTCCAGCTATCTATTCCCTGTGCACTTCCATGGGGAATGTGGCTTTCAGGTTGAGATTACTGCCTGTTTTCTCCCTCACTTTATAATGGATCCCATACAAGACCAATGGATCTTTTACCAGGAATGCTGCTATTTTGTTTGTGTGTATATTATCCCTGCCTTAACCTCTGCTTTGTACTTCAAATCTGTTCATTCAGATTTTTTTGATCCCTTCTCCTCTATCAAAGAAATATAGATAGATGGATCTCCTTTTTCTCTGGCAGGTCTATTTCCTCAGAGGTTGATGGAGCTGATGGAAGAAACATGCACTAAATGATAAAAATTAAACCTTTGGATCACACACCACACTTCCTCAGGAAAAGATTGGAAGTTGATTTTCCCGATTGGATGTTAGAGTGGGAGTGAGTGCATGTTGGGGATTCACAAATTCTGTCCTAAATCTATCCTACAAGCAATTGCTGAGGATTAGGAAAAGTGTCCTCTGTGGTAGGGCAGTATGAGTGGATGTCAATCTCATCAGAAATGACAACAAGAACAAACATAGATTGATTTAATGAATGTCTTCTTTAATTCTGGAAGATTTGGATTTCAAGACTGCTCTACCTGTCTGATTAGAAAAGGTTCCTTGTGGACAAGCATCACACTGGTAGCAGCAAACCTGCTTGCCCTCTGGAACTCTTCTCCTCTCTCCTGTCTGGCATCTCTTCCTTCCACACCTGGCAAAGGGGATGGTCTGAAAGAGAAATACCAATGAATTATATAATTGGTTCCCACATTCCTATTTCTATTCTACATCCCCAGTTCTATGTTCAGAATTTCTTCTAAACAAATTGTTCACCATTGTCTATCAAAAACCAGGAACAGCTGCTGGGGGATTCAGGCCAGTAGCACTCCCAACCTCCCAATTTCATGAGAGAATGAATCTTTCTCGGGACTTACAGTATTTTTGGCAGGTTACCTCTGTGGCCCAGATGATTCCATCAGAGCTAATGGTGAAATCCTGGCCTGGGGGAGCCTCAGGATTTACTTGCCCAACCTTCACAGAAACAAAAGATTGATTGGGTAGGAAAAGCCAATTGAGAAGGTCATAACGTGGAGATCCCAGTCCATCTTCTGAGAAGGAGACTTCATCTCCAGCACTGTTGTTGAACTGCACATTGCCCAAATAGGCAAGAATCTGAAATAAAAGTGATCTTTAGAAATAGGAGTATTTGGTTAGAGCTACGGTTATGGTTAATTTTTTATCAGAATATGGTGGCCATCTTGAGAAGATGAATGTATGTCTGAAAAGCTAGATGATTCCCTTGGTGTAGAACTGAGGAATCTGTAGTAACACCAAATATTCACTCTGAATTTACAAAAAAAAAATTCTTTATCATTGGTCCTTTGTATCATGGTTTCTTCATATCAAGTGTTATCAGAATAAACATATTGAAAGATTTTAGTACCACATTCCAAAATTAATCATGTGTGTTTTCTTCCTGTGATATTTGATTACATGTAGCTTTAAATATTTACTTTGTTCCGAGGTCTTGTAACTGATAAATTCACTTTAGCAATGATTAAATGATTTTTATGGCAACAGAGTACAATTCCTTTGATTTTATCTAGTTGACAATGAGAACAAAGCACAATGTTGGAACCATGTTTGATGACAAGGAGTCAAGGAAAAGAAAGTGCTTGCCCTGGTTTGTCTCTTCACTGTTCAGAGAAGTTCAATGTCTATCCAATAATGCAGAAAAGTCTGATGGGTTTGAGACAAACAACCTATTAAAACTATTTTGAATCCTGCTTTATGTACTCAGACTGACTGCATTCACACAACAAGCTGAGCAAGCAATAAGCGTAAAGCTGAACAAATGGGTGGAGGGCTTACATAGGCTGTTAAACTACAGAAACATAAACCAAGGTTAAAACAAATTGAGTGTCTTTCTACAGGTTGGATTCAGGTTACATGCTGAGGGAAAAGAGGTTGTTCTGATAATATGCCAACTAGGGCTTCTACTGACTTCTTAAAGCTTTTTTCTCAAAAACAACCAGATATGGTCTCAGCTGACATCTACTCTCTGCCATGGTTACCTCCTGAAACCCAGCGAAACATTGAAGGCTTTCAGGACTTTACAAATGTTCTTCTTTTTCTTATTTTTGTAAAAACTTGTATTAATTTTCTATTAATTACATTTATTAATGTTTAATAAATCATTTTTCTGGGTGTTTAATTTGCTTAACAATATAGATTCCATTTTTACTTTCACACCACTGGTAAAATAAGTTTGATCATATTCAGTGTGTTCTTTCTGTTTAATTTTCAATGTAAGTCTATCCATTCCTGCGGAATCTAGTATCTTCTTAACTATCACTTCCTCTTGCAGTCTTTCTTCATCTTTCCAATGTTGTGCGAATAGAATCCTCGCTGCTATTAAGACATGTAATACTAAATACATAATTTTCTGATCAATTTTTTCTGGTATCATCCCTCATAAAAACAGTTCAGCTATAAAATCTACATATTTCCCTATTATTTTTTCTGTGTACTTTTGCACAATTTTTTTTGTTTTAGCATGTCCACCATATATGATGAAATATGATCATCCTTTGATTACATTTCCAACATTTGCTAGACATATTTTTAAATTTTTTAGCTAACCTAGCAGGTGGACAGCTGGTTTGGTTTACTTCGCTTTCCTCTTCTCTCCAACCTCTTCCAACAAACATTATTCTTAATTCATATTTTTCTAATAATTGCTTTCAATGTGCATTGAGATGATAACATACAGACATTGAATCAGTAACTGAAGAAATGCATATGGGAAACTTCCTCTCTGACAAGCCATAGAAATTACCTGCCATGACTGGATATTTGTGGTCCTCTTTCCAAGTCTCATCATGGTTGGTCGGGCTCTGGATGCAAACATTGCATGTAAAGCATGTGCCACAGCATAAACAGCATTGTAGATATTGTAACTATCTCCTGTCATTCTTGTTTCAAAAATGTAATTGGGCAGATTCTGCAGATTCTCCATTCCTGTACATAGTTTTTCCCCCTTTGGAGGGATCTCTCCTGATTTATGGATCTTGCAGTCAAAGACATCTTCCCACCATAGAGGGAGAAAGTTATCTCCTTGGGGGTTCAAGGGGTCTAAAGACAGAAGAAAGTGGATGAATTCTGAGATGTCGGCGGAGTGGTCCCTGAAATGCATGACTCCATGGAAAGCCTTTAACAATAGCAATATGTCCTCAGATTCCCCCACACTAAGTTTCCAATGGGAGGTTAAGATCCAAACATTCTGAAATGTTCTCTTGCTCTCATTTTCATGGACAGACAACATTGTCTGTACACTTAAACTGCAATGATAGTCTCCAAACAGAAGAATCACTTCAGTTTTTGACCAAATATGGAAATTGAGAACTAATCTTGCTATTATAATCTCAAGATCATGTGATTTCAACCTTTCAGAGAAAGCCAGGCAGATCTCCTTCTCCTGGAGCATTGGCATTAGAGTTGAGACAAAATATTCTCCCCTCTCATCTTCAGGGGCCATAAGCCCAACCCAGTTCCACTGGAAATACAGGAGCAGCTGGACTAAACCCACGTATTGAGGAGATTCCTTAGGATTAATCTTGAAGAAGGAATGATAAACTCTTCTCTCTCCCTGAGAAAACTCAAGGCCAACACCAAGCTGGAGAAAATGAGATTCTTTTTTCAAAGACAAAGTAAAAGTTGCTGTTCACTTTAGGGGTCACCAGTTACACATTTTTATTGGTTGAGGTACGTTGGAAGACAAGAGAAAAAAAATCTAACAATCTCATACAGAGAATAAATGGCACTTAAAAGATGGCTACCTTTTAATAAAGAATTAACTAAGAATCACATGCTCATGATGTGCCTCCCCAAACCTCTCCCTCTTTGCTTTTGAGTAACATTCTGATCTCTGTCTACTCCATGCTGTATCCGAGAGAGCTCTCTTACCTGTGGGACCTTAAAAATGCTGAAGATGGAGTCCATCTGCCTTGAGGATTTGGGATTGAGACCACCAATGATGGAGAACAGAATGTCCTGCCAGCCACATTTGTAACCTGGAAACACTCGGCCTCGTGAGGAGAGCATGGAGAGGCTGTTTAAAGAAATAAACATCTCCCTCTGGAAATGGCTATAGATGTGGAAGCCAAGGGTGATGTTGGGGAGCAGAAGAAAATCCTTGTTGACCAGGGAGACACCAAACATCAATGCAAGGATCTGCTGGTAGTTACTGGGGATGAGCCTATCCTGAGAAAAACACAGGGAACATTACACTTAAAGTTGTTTTTTTGTAGAGTTTGCTTCAGTGTTTGGGGTGGGGCAGCAACATCCAAATTTTAATGGGGTTGGTTTGTTTTAAGAATCTTTCTCAGCTAAACCTGAATGGATTTATGAGAGAAGAGACAAGCCTTTCCATCCATATCATGGACTGTTTCCTAGACCTCTATTATCTCTCCCATCTTCACTTTGCTCCAGTGGTTGCAGTCCTTCCCAACTGTTTCTCTTTCATGCTGGTAATTTAGGGTCTCTCTGAGAGAAGCTTCTTCAGGGATGGTAAACATTGCTGAGTGGGGGTCACCTCATAGATGTACATGAGCAATACTGATTCCAAAACTGAGAGTGACTTTTATACTTCCTGAACACTGGAAGAGGATTCAGTTTTTACCTAAATTTTCCACCCCACGTTACTGTCCAGATTAATATTATAATTCAACTTTTTAACTATGCCAGTGCAGTTTCTACTGTACTCTTTATGTTTTTTTTTATCATCTCCCCGAGGTAGAGGTTGAGAATTGCAATCTATTTTAAGAGCTTAGCACTTTATTGAGAGAAGCACAGAATGTGAACTACACTAGGACAGTGCAAAATACTACAATAACTATTTCTAAAAGGGGTCCCAGAATTTTTTTAAAAAGAAATGATTTAGCTGTTTGTCTCTCCTTCAGCTGAAACTTACGAATTATGTATAGGAAGATTCAGTGTTTTAAAGTCTAGGTCAGGAGAAATTGCAATGGTTCCGAAAGGCAAATTCCCACCAATAATGAGATCACCAGGCCTGTAGTAGCTTTCATCTAAGTCAATATAATCCCTGAACACACACATGGTTTGCAGCCTCTTTACTGTAGTTGGAACCAGGAGCCAGAAAAGCATCACCATCAACAGTAGCATGACCTCTGCCTGGTCACTCTTCTCACCTTCCTTCCTTGAACAGAAACCAAGGTTTATGCAGAAACTGATTTGAAGGTTGCTCCTGAAATCTCACTGGAGCTTTTGCAGATCAGATAGCACCTGGGCCTCCTGAATGACACCAGGACAAAGTTATTGCAACAATGCTTCCTCTTACTTGTTTTTGGGCTGTCACCATAGAAGAAACAAAGGCATTTGAGTCTCCTGAAACCCAGGAATTAGCTGGTTTGCAAGACAGGCTCCCATCTGAAGAACTCAGACATATTTTTATAGCAGGTTTTATCTTGGAAACTTTTGTACCTAGAAATCCACAGCGGATACACTAAGAATTACTGTCCTTCTGATAATTGCAAGGAAAAGCAATTGTTCTACTGATGTAACAATAGCTTCTCATATACCAAAATGGAAAAAAAACATGTTTGTGTTTCTTGTAATGCACAGACGAGATGGAGACAAGGTAATATTGGGGATTTGACCTCCATGGACCCCCCTGAATACAAGAGAGAGCTTGGCCTATGTCATAGTTGGTCAGTTAATATTAGGGCAAATGGGGTTTGGTGGCACATGAATTAGTATGAATGCAAATGGGGTTTGGTGGCAAATGGGGCTTGGTGGCACCCTTGAAACTGTGATCAATGCTTGGATGAAAGAACTAGTTTATTTTTAACCACACATTAGAAACTGGAGTAACAGAAAATGGTTGCATATTGTTTTTTGATTCTCTCTTTCATCCGAAGGTGCTTCCATTCACTGTTGGTTGGTGGGTAGAGATTGACCAAAATGCATTGACTTTCAGGGTGCATCAATAAGGCCTTCTCAGCTGAGGTCAGGTATCATTTGGATGCTGATGATATTCAGGTGTACAACCACTGATTGACCAAGCAATGCTATCAAGGTTTCGCATTCATGAATGAAAGTTAGAAGGGAAAAAAGAGTCTCAGATTGAATCCTAGCAGAAACAAGCAGCTGCGCATGATTGGTTCTCCCAGAAGTGGAATTTTTCATCTTTGATTCTGCATGACGTTGCCCTGTAATGCTTAGGATTTGTATGCAATCTGATGTTTTCTTGGGCTGTTAGATAAGGAATTCATGAGGGATTGGATTAATTCATTTGTGGCTACATGGAGAGTTTAGGCTGATTCCTCTTTTGATTCCATGCCCAGATTCTGTCACTCCTGCTACAGCTTCAGTTTGTTAAACAGAATAAAATTGAGCTGTGTACCTTCTGAATGTCCACTAGAGTTATAGAGAGGACAGAGGCAAAAGTGGTGAAAGAGTGGAGGCAGAAAGTCTTCTGTTATTGAGAACAAACTTATAGCTGAGATGTAACAAGCATGAATTCATCCTTGAGAGATGGTTGTTTGCCCATCTATGAAATATAACTGTGGCCCCTAATCAAGAAACAATTGCTGGACCACATCATACATGGATAATTTTGGTTGAATCCTCATTTCCATTAGGATTAAGGATTGTGTGTGGGATGAAAATGGCATTGGGTGTCCTTTTAAATGAATTTCAAAAGGAGCAAGATGAGGGAAGGGCATCCATTCTGATTCATCCTGACCTCTTGGGGCGCTTTAATGTCATCAACCATCAAGCGTGGGCAGTCAAGAGACCTTACTGTGTGCTGATGCTCTCTAGAAGAATCTGATCTAACATCACCATTGTTATCATCAGCCATTCTGTTGAGTCTGACCCTTGGTGGCTCACACCCCGTAGACCAAAAATCACTGTTTTTGACACCCACTTGAAAGTTCACCAGCCATGGGAGCTCAGGAGCTTTCCACAATGCTGCATAGACCACATGAAAAAAGCAGAATGGATCACTTTTTCAAATGGCTGCATGGCACAATTACAGAAGTGGCCACCATTTCCCAAGTGATCACAATTTAATGAGGTCACTAGTGGCTGCTTTCAAAATCATGCCTAAGTGAAAACAGTTATGGAATTTTTTTGTATGCTTTCCATACCAGCAAATGTTGTCAACATGGATAGTTGCAAAGTTACTTTTTCATCATCATGGCTCAACCAGGACCAATTGTAATGTTTCAGTGGCTATTACAACTGCTTAGTCCTTCAGATCCCCTCCTTCCCAAAACCACTGTGGAATAAAATGCAGGATCGAAATAATTAAATCTCATGGCAATTTTTATTGTTAAGAGTGAAACCTGGATTAAACCTGTCTGGAAATTAGTGGGAGGAATTCTTGAAGACAAAAGGGTGCACTCATAGATATCAATTTCAGAAAAGAGGAGAAAATCATACATGCATAAGTAATAGACAATGTAAGCATACATATTTACAATTAGGAAAACTTTGTTTCCCCACCCTTCTACTGTTACTATCTTCAACCAATAACTTTTCTCTTAGTAAAAGAACAAATCAGTTACATTGCTGTAGACATTTCATTAAAGCTAATTGAAAACCAGATAATTCACATTTGCTATTCATGCCAATTCACACTCATTCCTCCCATGCTTCCATTTCTGACATTAGAAGCCATCTGGTAGAAATGGAGATAATATCATCAACATACCAATGTTGCACAACCCAGGACTGGTGATTCAGCTCAAAGTCAGTCATGTCTTGGTCACTTCCCATTTGGACTACTGCAATGTTCTCCCCTTGGAGCTACCCTTGAAGACCCCTTAAAAACTACATGTTATCACCTTTAGTTTGTCATAGGTCACAGGACTGGGTGACTGGCATATGCCTTCTGACTTTAGTTAGGAAGATAGGATGACCTTACTGGGAACACATACTCATTTAGGTCATTTGACATTGATCCTGGGCATGGACTGAATTGTTCCTGTGCAGACTCTCTGTTCACATAGATGCTGTAGACCAGAGTGGATTACCAAGAAAGTCCAAGAGCTGAAAAGTCATAAGAGATTATTAAAATACCACATACATATTTATGGCATATTCTAGATATAGCAGATATTCTAATTTTTCAAGTTTCACCTGTATGCTTTGTTAGGAATATAAGTCACCTAACAGTGATTTGAGTTGGACAATATATAAACCAGGATAGACATTTTAATACTGTCTCTTTAAGAGCAATTAGGTGTGGTTTCTTAAACGGCCATAAGATGGAGCCAGAAACCAGGGTTGTCTTAGTCTTAGTCTCAGAACAAAGTGTGAGTGTATCTCTGTTTCCTTCTGTTGGAGAGTATTGCCATTTTTTCTAATTGACTGATATTTCTGGATTTGATGTAAGTTTGTTACTGAACTGTTTTTGACACTGGACTTTGTTATTGAATTATCCCTGGACTAAAATCTGACTGATTTACCTGTGAATGACTTTGGATTGCTGTGTTTGAACTTTGCTTAAACTTTCTTGAAGTAAAAACCTACATTTACTGTACAGTGTATCTGTGTGCTGTGTATGTGTATTATTCAAACACTACTCTCAAATACGTCTCCCTGTATGTCTCATTCTCCTAACGGGGAATTACCTCAACATGTTTGGATGGAAGAACTAGGTGTTTTTTTTAATAACAACATGGCAGTGGATAAAATTATAACCTGGAATAACAGTTTCTAATTTTGTAATTCTCTCTTTTATCTGATGGATGTTCCATCTAATGCTGCTTGTTGGGAAGATATTGAGCTCAATCCAATGACTTTCAGGGTGCATCAATAATGCCTTCTCAGTCAAGGTTGAGTATCATTCATATGCTGATGATATTCTGTTGTATAATCTCTGACTGATCAAGCTACACTGGCAAGGTTTTACCCTAGTGCATGAAGGATGTTTGATAGGAGGGACAGTCCTGGTTTAAATCCTAGGCTGCATCAACAGAGAGATATAATCAAGATCACATGAAATGCTGGTACCACTTTATAATACATTTGGAGAACCACACTTGGAATACTGCATCGAGATTTGGTAGCTATGACATAAATAAAGATGTTGAGACTCTAGAAAGGGTGAAGAGAAGAGCAACAAAGATGATGAGGGGCTGGAAGCTAAAACATATGAAGAAAGGTTTCAGGAATTGGGTATGTCTAGTCTAAGAGAGAAGGACTAGGGGTGACATGATAGCAGTCTTCCAATATTTGACGGGCTGTCCCAGAGAAAATCTGTCAATTTCTTCTCTAAAGCACCTGAAGGCAGGGGAAGAAGTAGTGGATGGAAACTTATCAAGGAGTGATCCAGAATTAAGGAGAAATTTCCCAACAGGACAATTAATAGAATAGAGTAGAGTGGAGTGGAGTAGAGTAGAGTGGAGTGCAGTGGAGTGCAGTGGAGTGCAGTGGAGTGCAGTGGAGTGAATGGAATGGAATGGAATGGAGAGGAGAGGAGAGGAGAGGAGGGAATTCTTTATTGGCCAGGTGGATTTCTCTTGTTGCATGTGCTCTCAGTGTACATAAAAGAAATGATACATTCATAAAGAATCAAGAATCATCAGGTACAACACTTAATGATAGCATAGGGTACAATAAGCAATCAAATCATTATTAGGAGTCAATAAAAATTCTAAGGATACAAGCAACAGAATTACAGTCATTACAGTCATAAGTGGAAGGAGATGGGTAAAAGGAAAGATGGCAATGTTAATATTAAAAGTAGTTGTTATGCAGACTTAGTAAGTAATTGACAGTGTTGAGGGAGTTATTTATTTAGCAGAGTGATGGCTTTTGGGAAAAAAATGCCCGTGTGTCTAGATGTTCTGGTGTGCAGTGCTCTAGTCTATCTCATCATTTTGAAGGTAGGAGTTGAAACAGTTTATGTTCAGAATGTGAGGTGTCTGTAAAAATTTTCACAGCCCTCTTTTTGACTCGTGCAGTATACAGGTCCTCCATGGAAGGCAGGTTGGAAGCAACTGTTGTATCTCAGTAGAAGGGATTGTCTCCAGAAGTTGTAGGTGCTCCAACACTGGAGGCTTTCAAGAAGAATCTGAACAACATGGTATGGGGTCTCCTACTTCAGCAAGGGGTTGGACTAGAAGATCTCTAAGGTCCCTTTCAATTCCGTTATTCTGTTATAACACAAAGAACCATAAAGCATTTTCAGAATTGCAAGATTGTGTTAAAACCAAGCAGTTGTGAATAATTGTTCCTCCCAGAAGTGGAAATTTTCATCTTTGATTCTGCATGACAGTTCACTGTCCCTCTTAGGACTCTTTTGCAATCTAGGGGTTTTGTGGATTATTAGTTTCTGTTCAAACAGCAACATGGTGGCCATCTCAAGAAAAGACTTTCTAAATGTTGTGTCAGGTGTAAAAAATTGAGACCACATGTGAAGTTCCAATTAGACTGATTTATTACTATTCATGCCTATCTATAGGAAGCTAATAAATGAATGGTTAGTACTATCTTGGTGTTTGATAAGGATCAACGAAATTCAAGAGGGACTGAACTTAATCCAGATGCGGCTACATAGAGTTTTCTTTTGATTCCTCTTTTGACTCCATGCTCCTTTTCTGTCACTCCTCCTTACAGCTTCAGTTTGTTAAACAGAATAAAATTGAGCTGTGGAGAGTCTAAATGTCTATGAGAGCAACAGAGAGGACAGAGGCAAGAGTGGTGGAAGGGTGGAGGCCAAAAGTCTTCTGTTATTGGAAACAAACCCATAGTTGAGATGAAGCCAGCATGAATCATCTTGAGAGAAGGGAAAGTTTCCCCACCTCTGGTAGAGGGCTCAGTTTGAATCCTACTCAAGGAACAATGGCTGGATTACATCATACTGGACTATTTTGATGGTCCCTGGATGAATTCTCATTTCAATGAGGTTCCAGGACTGGCTGTTGGATGGAAATGGTATTGGTTGCATATTGTGATGAACTTAGGAAGGAGCAGGATGAGGGCAGTGCATCCATTCCAGCTCAACATGGCCTCTTGGTAGTCTTTAATGTCGTCAACTGTCAAGTGCTGGGTATCAGGAGTTCAGGTGACCCAAATGAATATAAGGTTATTGTATGCTCATGATCTCCAGAAGAATCTGATCTACTAACAGTGAAAGCAAATTTGGCAGTAAATAAGAGTCAAGAGAATTCAAGGAGGGCTGGACTGGGATCTCTTGGAGACTTGAGATGAATGGAGCATTTGACCCCTCCATCGGGCTCAGCCTTGTCATCTCCTACCTCAACCCTGGTTTCCACCTGCATTGGCTCTCTTATAGGTCTTGACAGTCCTTAAGGAAGATGATCAGGACTGCAGATAAACACTGATATTGAATCCAATCCTTTAAAACACTACCTTAAAAATAAACTACATAAAATAAGGAACAAAATACTGCAAAGTACTGCTTGGATCAGGAGACAGGCTATGACAATGGTCAGTGATTTTCCTAAGGGTTTCCTTGTCTTATTCCCTGGCTTGTTGACAATAATGGCCAGAACCACCATGGCAGTTTTTGCCAACACAGAGGAAACCACAAGGGCAAAGAGAATGGCAAAGGCAGATTGTTGGAAGAGACAGGTGAACTTCCCTGGTTGACCAATGAAAAAAAGGAACAGAGGAAACAGAGCAGGAGGGATACAAGGAGGATGTAGATGAGATCTCAATTGTTGGCCTTGACAATCGATGTGTCATGATGTTTATAGAAAATCACCAGGACTGCAGAAGTGATCACAGAGTGAAAAAGAGCAAGGAGAACTAAAAGTGTGTCTTGGTAGGCAAGGAAGGGGAGCTTCTTGGCAATCCAGTGGTCCTTGCCTTTTTTGGGATATTGGTCTTCTGGGCAGGGTTCACAGTTAGTTGCATCTGAAATAAAAAATCTTTGTGTTTAAGGTTACCTACAAGGAGCATTATAGCTCCCACAGAAATGATACAGCTCTATTTTATTCTGTTGAAGCCTAACTCCAAAGTAGTTGACACAAGAAGCACCCTCAAAATTATAAAAATTATAGTGTGGAACAAAAATTATAGCTTGGACCCACTCCTTCTGGAAAAGATTGTAAGTTCGGTTTACCAAAAAAATGTTAGAATAGCAGTGGAAATGACAGTTGGGGATTCACAAATTGTGCTAATCCCCCAGCTATGGCTGAGGATTAGGGAAGGTGACATCTGTGGTCAGGGCAGTTTAGATCTATAAACTGAAAAGTTCTGCTGAAATGTTTATCATTTCAAAAATGAAAATAGCATTTTTTTTTTCATTTAATGAATGTCTTCCTTGATCCTGGAAGATTTACATTTGATTTCTCCTCTACATGTCTGATTAGAAATGGCCCTTTGGGGCAATCATCACAACGGTAGACTGGATTGCCTTCTGGAAGTCTTCTCCTCTCTCCTGCATGGCACCTCTTCATGCCACATCTAGCAAATTGCTTCTTCTGAAAGAGAAATACTTGAAATTATTTAAGCAATAAACATGCTTCGTTCATTTGTTCCCACATTCCTATTCCGTATTCCTATTTCTATATTCAGAATTTCTTGTAAAGAAATTGTTCACCATTATCTAACAAAAACCAAGAATGGTTGTACTTCCAATAAGAGCTTCTTTGGCGACGGACTGAAATCCATGATCGTGCGTTGTTTCGATCCTTGCTCACCACCGGAGCACCCTGAGCCAGCTGGATTTGGGGCTAACCCATCCTGTAGAGGTGGTGAAGAGGGGGGATACTGCCAGCAGGGTCGAGGAGAGCCGCATCAGTCCTCCTCAGCTCCTCCTTTCCTGAAGACGGTTCAGTGGTGTTCAGAATGGCCACCTCAAAGAAGAACTCAACCAGAAAAGAATGTGCAGGATGAAGATTTGGTTGACCAGGTTAAAAAGAAAAAGCAACAACGTAAGATACCCTGGAATTTGAACTATAAAAAATAACATTTTTCCCAAATAAGACTTTGAAGCAGCGAAGGAGAGTTTTGGCTTTTTTTTCTTCCCTTCCTGATACTGACAGCTAAGAGATTTCAGTAAGAATTTGACAAAAATCCACTTTGACATCAATAGGCATTTAAGCTGAAACTAAATGTCAAAGGGATAATAAAGACTTTTGGATATTCAAAAACCTTTAAAAGCAGGAAAGGAGAGAAAAGGAAAGAATAAAAGAGCGGGATCTGGAAAAATGGAGGAGACTAAAAGGAACTTACAGTGAAACCTTAACAAGATTCCTAAAAGATACATTCTAACTGAAACTTTGTAACAAAATAA